>CM041543.1:24204380-24233492 GCA_023238725.1 Scortum barcoo
CGCAGCACATAACATGCAAATAAGCATCAAAGCCTGGCTAACTGACAAATATTAAAACTTTGAAAGTACCTTAACAGAGGAGAAAATGCATGGTACAAGACAAGGTTGTACATTTTAAGACAATGCATTTGTTCCTATGAATAGGGTGATTAAAAGCATTTATACTTAAAGAAATGTTTAGAAAATATTTATTTGATGGTGATTTTAATCATTACAATAAGAAGAAATGCATCCCAAAATTACACGTAATAAGTATTCGCAGTTACATATATTGAATAGAAATCAATACATTTCACTTGAGAACCTGTGTCTGAAGTAGCTTAAATGTCAAGGCCAAAATCACTAGTGTCTGAAATACTGTTGATATGTAACATCCTAGTTACATTTTATTATCATTTCTTTTCTTTTAGATGTGTCCATCGCCCTGCTGCACAGCTGGCAGACAAAAGGAAATCCCAGGAGTTGGAGATGTGTCAGCTGAAGCTGGAGTTGTAACAGGAGAAGATTAGTGAGCTTATCAAGGAGAGAGACTATCTAAAAGAGCAGCTGACGTTAGGTAAGTCTCCCTACACACAGTATGTGGAGAAATTATAGTATAGTTGTACTTACTATGTTTGTTTATCTCTGGATTATTATGGACTAGTATGCATGTGTCTTTCTGTGCAGTGTTAACCTGATGTTTGTATTTGGATGTATTTTAACAGATCTTAAAAAAGAGGACACAGTGTGTGTGTGTGTGTGTGTGTGTGTTTGAAAATGCAGCCATTTTTACTGTGAATAACAGTAATTCTTGGTCCTCTGAATTGCAGCCCAAAATCCGGATCAGGTGGTGTCCCGGTACAAAAAATTCTCAGGCTGTTCAGTCGAGGATTGACCATGTCGGCTGCTTTCAAGCGTGTTGGGGTGGACGGGAACACGGTTGTTGTCACGGCTCCAATTGCAGAGCTGTTCTTTGCTGCACCCGGCAAATATAAGGAACTCTTAAAAAACACAATCATCTGGTAAAAGTGAGTTTGCTGCACAGTGTGCCACTTCAATACAGGAGGAACCAGGAATAGTGGACACAGTTGAATCCTATAAGGTTTCTGGAAAGCTGCTTCCCCTCAAAAAACGATAGCTGTAATGTTAGATCACTGATGGGAAATGTTAAAAAGACAGTTCATTGTTGAATTTTGACATTGTGGAAGATGTTATTACAATTTGTATTATTATTTTATATTGTGTTGACTTTATTTTATCTGTTTCATAATTTTGAGACTTGAGATTTAGAATTATGACATATTTTTTTACTTTATTTTTTGATATCGAAAATTATATTTTTTAATCAAAGATTTTATTTGTACTTAGTATTTTTTTGTATTTAGTACTTCTGATCCGTTGTTGGTGTTGGCAAGTTTTTACTGAGCCATGTTCTTCATTGTGAGAAGTTGCAATAAATATTAATGTTCGATATTCCCATGTGCTGTGTCTTTCTTTTGTTAGAATAACTGACACTTTTGTGAGTCTTTAGGCATTGCCAACCTTTAAATCTCATTTGTAAATGCTTTATAAGGCATAGATAGTGCACACTTTAGATGAGCTCACACCATATACTTAATTAATGAGTAGTAAGTGCTTGGTGACTACCTGCAATAATGAATTCCTGTATTAATAACAGCTTATAGGACATGGATTGGAAAAGAAATTTGTGAGTTTGTATAAAATATTTACTAACCATTAGTACATGTCTGAACACTGTATGTAAGTGTAAGCATAAATGGACCTCATAACTGGTTTGTAAGTGATGCAATACTACATTTTGAAATGCTGAATCCAAAATTTACAGTATGAAAATACAATCATTAAACACATTGTAGATGAGCTTATTAATGAAGAGTAAAACATTCATAAATGTGTTTATAAAGTATCTACTGAGTATTAATATCAGAAACATGATTTATAAATGATGAATTCAGGATTTGCTAACTCATAACTAATGTGCTTATCAATGATGAGTAAAACATCTACAACTGTGCTTATAAACCACAAACTAAGTATTCCTGTCAGAAATATGCTTTGTAAATGATGAATTCAGTATTTATTAATGCTTAACGAATGCTTCATGGTGTGTACTTATTATAAAGTGTTACCAGAATCTGATGTGTTGTTTGCTGATCATTAGTTATGTTAAATCCACACTTACATTTCCTCACACCAGGTTTTAACCTCTGCTCTCCACCATGGTCCACCCTGGAAGGAAGAAACACAGTCAGAATGATTTTCTATCCAACATGAGTCCTAACTGCTGTTCAACATGAAGCAGTGTTCCTCAGTTTGTCAGTGTGACAGAGAAACAGGCTGAAACTCATCTGAGTCAACTGTCTCCATGATTCTTTCACTTGTGTCTGCCAGGAAAAGACACCAAGAAGAAGAAGAAGATGATGTGATGAAGAAATAATAAGCAGAGAGCACAGTCAGCACTGATCTGCTCTGTTTTTATTGATGTCCTCCCACATGATCAAAGTGAATATGAAATATTGTCCTCTGCATGTGCTCTCTCTCTTCAAATGAACAGTGTGAGCAACATTCACACATGAACAACTAAAGTGTTTACAGACTGTTCACAGATCAGTCTGAGCAGCAGATTCTTCTGGATTGACTCATTTCTATGTTTGAAACAGAGGCTCTAATGATAGAGAGTGCTGTATGATGTACAGATTGTAAATCCTTTGAGACAAATGTGTGATTTTGGCCTTAATGAATCAAAGTGACTTGACTTGATGATTCCACATCAAAAAGGACTGTATTTCTGCTGCTCATACAGTAACTGCTATTTTAATGAACAGAGAGGAACTTAACGTGGAGCCACAGGGGAAGGCAGCCCTGTCTCCTAAAAATGACCTTTCCATACAACTATTTGAATGAATGGATGTTAATGTGTGTTTGTTTTACTTGAACTCTATATCACAATGCATCATGGCTCCAAAATAATGACAGTAGCTGACAGCATTTTCCCACAGATAACAACATGTTGTAAAATTACAGGCAAGTTGTGTTGTGACTGTAGATGATGTGTATTACAGTGAAATACTGTTGATATCTGATTGTGTTGCACAAGACGCTTTGAAAGAGGAGCTGGACATGAAGCAGAGGAGCAGCAGGGTGTCCATCCACTCATCCATAATACCTCAGTTCAACTTTAATGGCCTACAAATTACAATATGATTCACCTTGTTAGTGAACATCACCTGAGTTGATGGTGTATCAGTCTGAGAAGCAGTTTAATGGTGGTGAGAACAATGTTGTTTTATTTGTGTGACTGACTGTAATTTCACATTATTTTAGAGAAGTCGTGTGTTAACTGAGACAGATTTTTGATTCAACACGAGCTCAGTCTGCAGCCATTTATTATTTTTTATCAAACATGAGCTAACTAAAGTCAACTTAAAGCCTAAAGCCCACAGTCCAACAGCAGGTTATCCTGTAAACTAAAGCCCACTGCTCCAAAGGCCTGTTGGTCTGACTGTAGACCTTCATACTTTACAGACTCTGTTAACATCTCACTAAATTTAAATTTAATTTTTGATTTGGGCTGATTTTTAACTTTAACAGCTCTTCTGTGAACTAAGTTAAACAAACTAAAGTAAGATGTGTAACGTTTCTGTTTGACATCCTGAAACACTGCAGCACTTCAACACAATTTCTATAAGATGTGATTTCATTAAATCTGAAAAGTCTGTTTGATAAGTTAATTTACATTTTAAATGACTGTTGATGAAGCAAATAAAGTCTTCAACTGTTTCCTGCTGTTGGAGGAAATCCTCCGTTAGCATATTAGCATCATTGAGCTACAGGTGCAGAGGGAAACCAGGTGCAGTGAGCGCCACCGCTGAAGACACAGTGTGTCACGACTCCTGCAGGACTGGACCCAAATGCAAGATACAGCCAGACAGAGCTGAAGCAGTTCTGCTGGAGTGGAGGGACAGGAGGACAGACTCACAGTGATCACCAACACACAGGAAGATGATGTTCAGTCACCTCAGGTTCTGACAGCTTTGGAAAACTGGACTGAGTTTGAATCAAAGTTTGCTTCTGTTGCAGCTCTGACTCTGCTTTTATTGAACAAGAGAATCTAATTTCTGCTTGTTTTATCAGAAGTAATCATTAGACGTAAGGGTAAAACTCAAAGCAGAAAAACTTTATTCTGGAGATTATGGCAGTAACAATGTAGTGAATCAAGCAGCTGTTGCAGAACTTGCTGCTGTAAACCCAGAGTGATATGAGGCTCTTAGGAAAACATTCAATAAGAATGATAGTCTTGTTACGTTTGCTGAGCTTTGCTGCTCCTTTTGTGTTAAAGAACCAGAGGAAAGCCTCACTGAAGGACCAAGAAAAGAAGAATTTGCATCTTGATATCAACAAGAAATTATTTGTGTATCAAGCTTTGTGTTATTTTTCTTTTGTGTCATATGTTCACTTCACAGCAAGTGTTTTAGGTGTTTTGGAGCAAGAAATGTTCCATTGACACTGAAATGTGTGATTGTTGGCATTTTGTTCCTGGAATTTAAAGGGACACTTTTTTTTAAACTCTAAATGAAATATTGATGAACTCAATCAGAAAATATTTCATTAAATAATCATTCAATAATAATAATAATAATAACTAATAATAATCATTAATTGACTTGACTTTACATGACAGACACAAGTCAGGTAAGTAATGGTGACCTCATGTGTGAAGTACTGATTACGTAATGATGAACACTTTGTGTATTTTATACTCAGCTGTCAGTTTATTGGATCGGCCTGTGGCACCATGTATCAAAGTTTACTCCACTTTTTTTCAACTGTCACACAAAAATCATTTTAAAAAGTTACAACTCATCTTCCACCCACTATGTTGGATATTTGTCAAAAATATCATTGGGTTCATTCTCAAAGAAAAATTAGGCTTATTTAAACCAACAGGCTGAGCAAATGTATGAGCATGAAATAAACTTTAAAGTCATTTTAATCATCTGTTATATTGTGAGAGGAGTCCAGTTAATTTGGTCACATATGAGTTAATGTATGAAAATCTATTAAGGGTGAAGTAATCACATAAAGTCATGGTGACTTGGTCATTTGTTAATGTTGAGCAACAGGAATTCATGATACATCCTACATCAGTAATAGCATTAAATTATGATGAATCATCATTAGTTAAACATTAATTAACTATATCATTCGTAGCCATATTATAAAGTGTAACAAATCAATCCTCTGGGGACAATAAATGTCTGAACAAAATTTCATCTCAAAACATTTGGTAGATGTTGAAAATTTCAGTCTGAACCAAAGTGATCAACCTGAGTGAAAGGAGGACATGAATTCAAGAAATTAGAGGCATCTGTAGTGTGTGAGCTCTTGTTGTCTGAGTCCATACCTGAGAGTCTTCCAGTCTCCAGTGTGGATTCTCCAATCCAGCAGACAGCAGCTTCACTCCTGAGTCTCCTGGATGGTTGTAGCTCAGGTCCAGCTCTCTCAGATGGGAGGGGTTGGAGCTTCAGAGCTGAGGCCAGAGAAGCACAGCCTTCCTCTCTGATCAGACAGCCTGATAGACTGGAATCAGGAAAATACTGTGAACACATTGTTTTAAAAACTTCCACAGATGTCAACATTGTTTCTATCATAAATCTCAAGTTAGATTAGTTTTATTGGAAATATCAATTGTGACCAATCAGTATTATACTGACCTGAGAGTTTCTAGTGTACAGTGTAGACTCTCAAGTCCAGCAGAAAGCAGCTTCACTCCTGAATCCTTGCAGGTCATTGTTACTCAGGTCCAGCTCTCTCAGACTAGACTAGAGGACTGGGAGCTGAGAACTGAGGACAGAGCTTCACAGCTTCTCTCTGAGAGGTTACAGCCACTCAGTCTGAAGAAAAATGAGGGATGAACACAAAGTAAATGTTTTATTTCTGCATTTAAAATCAAACATATCTGACACTGTTCATATATCTACTCACAGAGCTTTGTTTGAGGCTTTGACCACTGGCAGCAGCCTCAGAAGAGCCTCCTCTGAAGCAGAGTATTTCTTCAGGTCAAACACATCCAGATCTTTTTCTGATGACAGTAAGATGAAGACCAGAGCTGACCACTGAGCAGGAGAGAGTTTATCTGTGGAGAGACTTCCTGATCTCAGGGACTGTTGGATCTCCTCCACTAGAGAACGATCATTCAGTTCATTCAGACAGTGGAACAGATTGATGCTTTTCTCTCCAGAGAGATTGTTGTTGAGCTTCTTCTTGATGTACTCAACTGTTTCCTGGTTGGTCTGTGAGCTACTTCCTGTCTGTGTCAGCAGACCTCGTAGGAGAGTCTGATTGGTCTGCAGTGAAAGACCCAGGAGGAATCGAAGGAACAAGTCCAGGTGTCCATTTGGACTCTGTAAGGCCTTGTCCACAGCACTCTGGTAGAGATGTTGTAGTTTAGGTTTGTCTCTGAAGAAATTAGACAGCCAGGATGTTGATTGTTCTTCTGACAGCAGATTGACTCCAGAGTTGATGAAGGTCAGATGGACATGAAGAGCAGCCAGAAACTCCTGAACACTCAGATGGACAAAGAAGCAGAACACCTTGTCCTGGTACAGTCCTCTCTCCTCTTTAAAGATCTGTGTGAACACTCCTGAGTACACTGAGGCTGCTCTGATATCGATGCCACACTCTGTCAGGTCTGATTCATAGAAGATCAGGTTGCCTTTCTGCAGCTGCTCAAAAGCCAGTTTTCCCAGAGACTCAATCATCTTCCTGCTCTCTGGACTCCAGTGTGGATCTGTCTCAGATTTTCTATGATACTTTACATTTTTCAGTTTCAACTGAACCACCAGGAAGTGGATGTACATCTCAGTCAGGGTCTTGGGCAGCTCTCCTCCCTCTCTGGTTTTCAACACATCCTCCAGAACTGTAGCAGTGATCCAGCAGAAGACTGGGATGTGGCACATGATGTGGAGGCTTCGTGATGTCTTGATGTGGGAGATGATTCTGCTGGCCTGCTCCTCATCTCTGAATCTCTTCCTGAAGTACTCCTCCTTCTGAGGGTCAGTGAACCCTCTGACCTCTGTCACCATGTCAACACACTCAGGAGGGATCTGATTGGCTGCTGCAGGTCGTGTGGTTATCCAGAGGCGAGCAGAGGGAAGCAGTTTCCCCCTGATGAGGTTTGTCAGCAGCACATCCACTGAGGTGGACTCTGTAACATCAGTCAGGATCTCATTGTTGTGGAAGTCCAGAGGAAGTCGACACACTCATCCAGACCGTCAAAGATGAAGACAACCTGGAACTCTTCAAACCTGCAGATTCCTGCTTCTTTGGTTTCAGTAAAGAACTGATGAACAAGTTCCACCAAGCTGAACTTTTTCTCTTTCAGCACATTCAGCTCTCTGAAAGTGAATGGAAATGTGAAGTGTATGTCCTGGTTGGCTTTGTCTTCAGCCCAGTCCAGAGTGAACTTCTGTGTTAAGACTGTTTTCCCAATGCCAGCCACTCCCTTTGTCATCACTCTTCTGATTGGTTCATCTCTTCCAGGTGAGGCTTTAAAGATGTCTTCACATCTAATTGTTGCTTGCAGTGTTGCTGGCTTTCCTGGATGGTGATTCCAGCTGTCTGACCTCATGTTCCACACTTGACCTCTCCTGTTTCCTCTAACATGATGTAGAGCTCAGTGTAGATCTCATGCAGAGGTCTTGAATTTCCTCTTTTGGTGATTTTCTCAAATACACACTCAAACGTCTTCTTCAGTTTGAGTTTGACTTGACCCACTGGCACTCAGCAAGAATCTCTGCATGAATAAAAGGAGAGATCACAATTGATTTGATGCTACAGTAAAAGTGATTACAGATAAACATTTGCCAGTGTGTACATTTATAACTTGAATAAATGTAATCATTCTTGTATTAAGACACTGTTTGTGCCTGGTTGCAAGATACAAGTATCATCAAGGGTATAAGAGATTGAGCCTCATCTCAAATGCACTGCAGTCTTGCAGTCAAAAATCTTTCCTTGTGTTGTTTTTGTCACAAGAAAGAGCTGTCTCCCTCGTCCCTCTTTATCACACCAAACCCCCAACCTTGCAGGCCGCTGCACTGACATGCTCCTGAACCCTTACATCCACCTTTGCAGAAATGCTTGTCCACAAGAACTCCTCACTTAGACCTGGTTCCAGGATCAGACTACCAATCATACGCAATGATGCAGGGTGGGCCCAAATGCAAGACAGCATGGAGACAGAGTTGATGCAGATGAAAGTTGTTTTATTAGAAATATAGGCTTACTGACAGGATCAGGTAGGCAGAACAGGTAGGATCAGGAACACAAAAACATCTAGGTAAATATGAGGAAGCAGGGGAAACATTTGGTTGGAATGACCAAAGTCACAGAAGACCAGAGGGACAAATACAGGAGTAGAGTCCATAGGAATATATGAGGATGAAACACAGACAAACTTACAAAGAACAAAGGAAGGGGATTGATATATATTGTGGGGAAATAGAGATGACAGGTGAGGAAACTAATGGGGGGCAGGTGAAATGAATTGGGGTGGAGCAGGTAAACAAACAGATTGCTTCCAAGGCTTCTCATCTTTAGAGTGTCTGAAATTATTCTTGGCATGACCTCTCACCTGAAAGTAAACAACCATTGTCCCAAAACCTCTCCTTTATTGATATGAAGAAGTCAATAACTTACCTGTAAGGTTCTGAGGTGGTGTTTGATAAATTCTTCTCTAGATCATTCTGATTCATCTTCCCCAAAACATTTTTGGTCACTTTGATAGTGTTTATACTGAAGGTGTGGACCATCTGATCCACTGTGTCCACCCGGTCTGCATTCTCCAGTCGACTCTTTGGGATTGCTGGGAAGCCATCTAGGACCTCTGGCTGCTGCAGGAGCCACTTGAACTTTTTAAAGTCTTCATCTCCCAAATCCTCCAAAGCTGCCAAGAGGACCTCTTTTAGGTGTCGTCATTGTGCGAGTCCTGTTTGTTTGTTCATGCATAAAGTATATGTGATTAATTACAGGCCTGTGGATGTATTCTGAGATATAATGTGATTTTACAATCAAAGAAGAATCTTACAATGTCTAACATGTTATTTATCACTTGTTTCCATTCCATTATGTGCATTTTACAGGATACTATAGCAATATTTTATTGACACCAGTTATTAGACTGTGCTTTCATTTAGCTGGTTCACCTGTATTCAACCCCCCTACTCATTCAAACATTCACCAAGAAACTTCATTCAGACTTTAGTCACTACACACTCAGACCTTTACCACTTTTCATCAACCACAGCTTACCTGTGGACATTTTTCAGACTTTTTTAAGAGTTTACAGCAGGACAGCAGATTCAGTACATTCAGTATATTCTACAACTTGTTCATTTGGGATTTAACCTTTAAGTTCATAAACCTTTTAGGGCTGTCACTGTTTATGTAAATCTGTAACTTTGGTTTGAAAGTGGGAAAAATATATTGGACCTTTTGTTATGTGTGCATGTTGTCTGGTTCTTGTGCCCTTTGTGTTTTCCTGTCTTGTGTTATGTTCATTGTCTTCCTTGTGGTTGTCGTGTTCCTGGTGCCCATCGCGTTTCTTGTTTCCCGGTCCTTATATTTTGTTCTGTTAGTTCTTGTTTCTGTCTGGCTGTGTGCACATCCTGTTTTATTTTGTATTCTTGCCTCTCTCCTCACTTGTCTGACCACGTTACTTCCTGTCCTTGTGTGTTTCCCTCCCATTTTGATTGCCTGCTCCGCCCCAATTGGTTTCACCTGTCCCCATTAGTCTCCTCACCTGTTTCCACTTCCCTTTCCTCCACAGTGTATTTAAGTTAGTCATTCTCCTTTTGTTCTTTGTCGTGTCATCTGTGCTTCCCCGTGCTTCCCTGTGCTATGGTATGTCACCAACCCGTGTTTGTTTCCTGCCTTGTTCCTGTAATAAAGAGTCCTACCATCTACTCTGCCTCCTGCCTCGTCTGCATACTGGGTCCAGAAACTCCACTTAGCCCTGCACCTAACCTAACACCTGTTTTAATTCAGCATTTTCAGTTCAGACAGAAGATACTTTTTAAATTAGTGTGTTGTAGTTCAACAGAGGCTGCTCTTCAAATTCACTCAGCTTGATTACTGCATGCCCTGTTGGCCTCTCAATAAAGTAAACTAATAAATAAACAAAGGTGGACACTTGTGTTTTGCTGATCAATAAATTCAATTGTGTCAGCTGTTAATGCTTGGAGTGTTAACAGATAAAAAAAAATAGGGCGGGTTGATCCAAACTATCCAACCAGTTCTGCATTTTTCAAAGGTGACAAAAGCTCAGGTGACTGTTTTTTTCCCTTTTTTTGGAAACATGTACACAGTAATATGTGTGAATCATTCTCAAATTATTGTCCTTTAATTCATAGAAATACTCATGAATATAGAGAAGAAGCTGCTCATTTCTTGCTGCTCAGTCCTGGTGTCTGTGTGCATTTGATCTGAGGACGCCGTCACAGCCTCACAAGTTCAGAGTCTAGAAAAACATCAGGGTGACATGAAAACCAGTTTAACCTGAACGTCAAGAACAAAACATTACAGCCACACGGTGCAGATGTGATGTTTCATGTTCCTCACTGAAGCTCTGTGAAGTTTCCATGGAGTGAAATATTCTCATTTCACAGCAATTCATCCCTCAAATGGATCTTTGTAAACTCTGTGAACTCTACTGGGATTTCAAATAAAGCTGTGAGAGTTTGAACAAAGCAGGGAGCAAAAAGGTGGAGTCAGGTGGTCCTGCAGGGTTCAGCTGTGGAGTTTGAAATGTACAACATGTGAGAGAAGTTTGAGTGAAGCTGTCAGCTGACAGAAACAGCTTCAGGGTTTAGTTGCAGTCAGGTTCAGGTCTCAGGTCTTTGTCTCTTTGTCCTTAATGTTTCCACTCAGACTGAGCCGTGCAGATGGACAACAGGAAGTGAACAGCATGAAGCTGTGACGTCACTCTGTGATGAAGTGAACGAAGGTGACGGGAAACACTCCTCGCCTGGTGGGCTCTCCTTCAATGTGACCCACCTGAAAGAAGAGAGAAGGCCAAATGTGACTCCATATCTTTGTTAAAGGTGTGGTCAGAGGGCGCTGATGATGTATTTCCTGTTTGGGAGGTGTAGCTGTCACTCACCCACCACTCGCTGTCCTCCTCCCCGTCCACCACGATCACCTCCCCCTCAGTGAACGTCAGCTCGTCTGGATTATCAGCTGAACAGTTGTAGATGGCCTTCACTCTCTGAGGCTTGTGCTTCTACACACACACACAGGTACACTTATTATACTGTATATACAGTGAGATACAGTGAGCTTTGATTCATGCTGGTTAAAGGACAATAAACTGAAGCAAACTACATGAACAAAAACCCAAATGAACACAGTCTCCCTCCCAAACTGGAATCAGCACATTTAGAATTATTTGGATATTTTGCATCTAAAAACTGGAATAAATTCAGGATTAATGGATCTGAGCTGAACTCCCCAAACAGCAACTGTCCATCTTCATGCAGAAGGAAAAACTTGTACGTGTTTCTGCTGAAGAGATTCTGAACAAAACGTCTGAAAAACGTCTCTGAGCTTCACTGAATTGACCTTTTTTATTGATCTCTTTAAATCCACCTGTCTCACTCTCCTTCTGCTGACTGTGTCACCCTCAGTGTTGACCTCTGACCTCTGACCTGTGTGTTTTTCCCTGTTGTGTTTGAGGACTTACTGAGAAGGTGCTTCTGGGTTTGGGAGTTGGAGGAGTTGGACTTTGTGGGGATTTGGACTGAAACCCTGCAGAGAGAAACAACAACAACACAAGAGATCGTGATCTTCAGAGTTCTACAGAGAAACGCTCGCCACAACTTTTACTGCACCTGACAAATTTTATATGAGGTAAATATAGTATTTTTACTGCACCTGACAGAGTAAATATAGTATTTTTACTGCACCTGACAGGTAAATATAGTATTTTTACTCCATCAGAGGTAAATAAATACAGTATTTTTTTTACTCCATCAGAGGTAAATATAGTATTTTTACTCCATCAGAGGTAAATATAGTATTTTTACTGTTACTCGTGTTTCCTTGAACATACTTGTATTGGAGTATTTTCACAGTGGGGTATCAGTACCTTTACTTCAGTAAAGGGTCTGAATGTTTCTTCCATCGCTGCTTATGGGGGGTGTTCAGATAGATAGATAGATAGATAGATATACTTTATTAATCCCAATCTGGGAAATTACCGTGTAGCAGCAGCATTACACAATAACAATACAAGATGTGGTTTTAGGGTCAGTTCAGGTCTCAGAGGCTCAACGAGAGTCTCACATTAAGAAGTAAGATTACTGTTTGCCACTACAGGCGGTCTCTGAGGAGGACGTTTCACTGATCTGGAATCAGAAAACATTCAATCAAACTGACTGATTCTAATTAAAAGTACATCAAGTTACAGCTGGTTCAAACTAGTGCAGACTATTAAAGACCAGGAAAGACCAGCCAGCACTAACGAGTACAGACCAGCATGATCCAGCATGATCCAGTACGATCCAGTACGATCCAGCATGATCCAGTACGATCCAGTACGATCCAGATCCAGACGTACCCGGTGGGTGATTTGGGGGACTTGGGTCCTGGAGGTCCTGGCGGTCCTGGTGGTCCTGGTGGTCCTGGCGGTCCCGGCGGTCTGCTGGTTTGGTGACTGGGCACTGGTGGAGGGAGGGGTGGAGCTTTGAAGTGTGGGGGTGGTGGGATGGTGGGCTGTTGTGGGACTGGAGGCACTGGGGGGAGGCCTCCTGTTACTGGTGGGAGAGGAGGGAGGGGGGTGTTCCTGGCTGACAGGGTCTTGGTGTCCAACATGCTGGACCTCTTGTTGACTGGAGGAGGAGCTGCTGGGAGCACTGAGAGAGAGGAGGACAGAAGATCTGACTCACCTTAATTTAAGCAGGAAAACAACCTGGATTTCAAGATTCTCTCAGAATAAAACATAAAACAGGTTTCACAACATGTGAATATAAAATCAGAAACTCTCAGATTGGATCGTTTGTTTCCTAACAGTTCTCCTTTTCAGCGGTTCCTTTCTTTAGTTTCAGTCTGGGCTCCTTTGACTGTGGTGGACTGTGGGGTCACACACTGAACAGCACAGCTTGTTCCTGGTCTCCTGGCTGTGGTTGGTCAGGTGTGTTTCACCTGTAAACACACCCTGCAGTGATGTCACAGTGTACCGACACACGCTGGAGTACACTGTGACATCACTGCGACATCAGGAAGTGACACTCACCGTACATGGAGGAGTTCCTCTCGGGGGTCTGAGGGTTGGGGGGGTCAGAGGACGACCGCTGTCTTCCTACAGTTTCTGTGGCAGCAGGTTTACTGAGTCCTGAACCTGCAGGGAGACAGAACGGACACTGAGGAGGGAGGCAGCTAATAAACCGATCAGCTCATTGATCAGCTGTGGCTGCAGGATGAGGATCAATATTACACATTAGAGCGTCTCCTTGTCGTGGTCTAGTGGTTTAACACATCATGTGACATGAACATGATTCATCCCAAAGGTCAGAGTGAACTTCTTCTCTCAAAAAATGGAGGTTAACAAACCTGTGAAATCTACGTTGAGTTCACTTCAGTTCATTTCATGTTAATGATGTCAAATTAACTGGATTTGCATGAAAACATGTAAATAATAACACACATATAAATAAACTTCAACAGTCCTGAGGCAACTTTTAATATGAAGTATTAAAAGTGTGATGAATTGCTAAGTGTGTATTTATTGGCAGGTACCATCTTGGTCCTGCAGTGTCGTGTGGATCCTCCACAGTCAGCAGCTGCTGATCGAGGTCTTGACATTCAAAGATTCTGCCTGATATTTCTTTTGCTTTCTTGCTGCTCTCTCTGTAGGGCTGCTGTGGTCGTCTGTCAGCGACGGACTGTCAGCTGAGTCGCTGAGCGTTCTCTCTGCTTTGGTGTCAGCTGGTGTTCAAATGTGTGATTAGCTTTGTGCTGTTGAAATGTTTTGGTTGTGTTCCTCCATGAGGGATTTCTTTGAAACACACCTTGCAAACTGGAAATGTGTTTTCTTTTTCAGACACCTCGAGCAGCCTGAGCTCTGAGGCCATTTTAGAGAAACTGTCTCACATGTTTTGTGTCGTCTGATCGGCCTTTATAGAAACCGTCGATCAAAGCATTTACAACAAATATCAACCAATAACTATTAATGGCCGATCAGTCTGATCTATTCTATCTATTATTGTCTTCTCTGTCTCTTTTCTCCGGCTCCTTCCACTTTCTGTCACTGCTTATTCACAGCAGACGACCTCTGACCTCTGTTGGGTACTCTGGGCGGCAGCGGCGGCGTCAGTCCCGGCGGCGGCAGATTGATGTCCATCATGGTGCCGTAGGTCTCGTTGCTGATCATCATGCTGAGGACCTGAGGCCTCTGTTTGTCCCGCACCATGCAGGCGGCATCGCGGGCCAACGCTGCCAGGTTGGGCTGCATGGGGCCGCTGCCCGACACGAAGCAGCTGAGTGGACGCTCCTCACGCCGGTTGGGGATTGGCTGCAGGACACACGTGGTTAGACACCTGAACCGCTACAACTCTACACGCTGCTCCACATGAAACCAGCTGACCTTGTCCTCCATCTCGTCATCACTCTCATCCAGGTCCTCATTCTAGAGACGCCACTCGTACTCCACATGAACGTGGACGTTAAACTTCCCCGTCTGAGCCTGAGTCAACTGACACACACGCTGATGATAAATGAGATTTTCTGGACTCACTGGCTGATGAGCAGCAGGTCGATTTCAGCCGGATCGATCAGGTCGATGTACGGCAGAGCGTCCATCCCATCCAGACCAGGATGGATCCCACAGTCCAACTAAACCACGACACACACAGTTTTACACACTGACTCTGCACACACACGCGTGTTGAAGTTTACACGTTGAAACATACCATAATCTTTCGTCCCTTGAACTCCAGGATGATGGCAGGATCGTCCCACCTCCTGTCCTGCTCCTCTGGACACAAACACACAGAGAAACATCACTTTAATGTCTCACTAACATCCACAAGTTTCACTGTTTACTCTCAAAGATAAAACTCCTCAACATAAGGAACAGCAACTCACTAAACTCAAAGGAAAAGCACATTTTTAAAACTCATCACCAAAAGAGAAACAACTCAAGAAAGAGTTCAAATGTTCCCAGAGGAACATCAACTGAACTCGTCTCTCCAGAACAAACACAGCCAAACTCCATTAAAAAATTAAGCTATTTTAAACATATTCACATGAATGTGAATGCTGATATTTTATTAGTAGTATTTTGTGTATTTTACATACTAATTTATCATTATCGTGATTTAAATTCTTCAAATATCTTTATATTTCCTGCAGGAAACAGGTTTCATCTCATCAAATATAATTACAATTAAAATAATAAAATCATAATAATAATAATAATTACAATTACCTACAGTGGATATAAAAAGTCTACACACCCCTGTTCAAATGCCAGGATTTTTGTGATGTAAAAAAATGACACCAAGATAAATAATTTCACAACTTTTTCCACCTTTAATGTGACCCATAACCTGTACAACGCAATTGGAAAAACAAGACTGAAATCTTTTAGGGAGGTAAAGTAAAAATAAACAACTGAGATAATGAGGTTGCACAAGTGTGCACACCCTCTTATAACTGGGGGTATGGCTGTGTTTGGATTTAACCAATTACATTCAAACCCTCATGTTAAATGGGAGTCAGCACACACCTGTCACCATTTAAAGTGCCTCTGATTAACCCCAAATAAAGTTCAGCTGTTCTAGTAGGCTTTTCTTCACATTTTTGTAGCCACATCTTCCAGCACAAGCCATCATCCACAGAGAGCTTCCAAAGCATCAGAGGGATCTCATTGTTCAAAGATATCAGTCAGGAGGAAGGTACAAAAGAATTTCCAAGGAATTAAATATACCATGCAACACAGTGAAGAAAAAAGACATTTGAAATCTCCCAAACGCACATGTGGGAAAATGTGTTGTGGTCCGATGAAACCAAGGTTGAACTTTTTGGCCATAATTCCAAAAGGTATATTTGGCGCAAAAACAACACTGCTCATCACCAAAAGAACACCAAACCTACAGTGAAGCATGGTGGTGGCAGCATCATGCTTTGGGGCTGTTTTTCTTCAGCTGGAACTGGGGCCTTAGTCAGGGTGGAGGGAATTATGAACAGTTCCAAATACCAGTCAGTGTTGGCACAAAACCTTCCCACTTCTGTTAGAAAACTGAAGATGAAGAGGAACTTCATCTTTCAGCACGACAATGACCCAAAGCACACATCCAACTGAACTAAAGAACGGCTTCACCAGAATAAGATTGAGGTTTTGAAATGGCCCAGCCAGAGTCCAGACCTGAATCCGATCGAACATCTGTGGGGTGATCTGAAGAGGGCCGTGCATAGGAGATGTCCCTCACAATCTGTCAGATTTGGAGCAGTTTTGCAAAGAAGAGTGGGCAAATATTGCCACATCAAGATGTGCCACGCTGATAGACTCTTACCCAAAAAGACTGAGTGCTGTAATTAAAGCCAAAGTATTAGTATAAGGGTGTGCATATTTATGCAACCAGGTTATTTTAAGTTTTTATTTTTTATTTTTCCCCTGTAAAGGTTTCAGTTTGTTTTTCAATTGCGTTGTACAGGTTATAGGTCACATTAAAGGTGGAAAAAGTTGTGAAATTATTTATCTTGGTGTCATTTTTTTACATCACAAAAACCTGGCATTTGAACAGGGGTGTGTAGACTTTTTATATCCACTGTACATACTGCTAATTACTTTATATTTTTATCCTGATGGTCATTTTTAGTTTTAAGATAACTGGATTTAAAATGCTGCTTCAGTATGGTGTTAACTTCTGACTGCGCTTGTGGAGGTCCAGTCTGAGTCAAGAAGTCCAGGCTTCTGTTTTCAGATAAGATAAAACTTTATTAATCCCTCAGTGGGAAAACTACAGAGTCACAACAGCAAAAAGGAAATGAAGAGGCAGAAGGAAGAAAAAAAGATAAAATACATAAAAACAGAGCCATAAAAACCCATTAAAAAGAAAAAATCAACAAGTATAATTTACTCATTTCCATCTTGTCAGTACAGAAGCTCAGTGGTTGGAATTTCCATCTTTGCAATGCGAGAACAAAACAAGTTCAGGCCTGAGATCATTTCATCATTTCTAAGAAAACAACATTTCTGACATTAAAGACACAATCAGACAAATATGAACCAAAGTGAAGCCTCGTCCACCAACATTTAAACCAGGACTGGAAGTTGTCTCCCTCCTACAGAGGACACAGAGACACTGAGGAACCATATGACCAGAACCCAAATCCAGGATAAAGAGGTTCAGTGAATGTGGTGTTGAAGGTGTGGAGGTGGATCAGTGTGTCAGAGGAGACTCTGTAGAAGGACAGAGTGCCAGCAGGACAGTCCACATACACTGCTGCTCTGTGAGAGACAGAGGAGGAGGAGGAGGAGGAGGAGGAGGAGATGGATGTTTCTTTCTTATTGTGACAGACAGAGTAACCTCCATCAGAGCAGATCAGACTCCAGGACTGATTAATTCCTCCAAACAGACACTCTTCACTGACTCCTTTCCTTCTGATTCCTCTGTAACTCACTGATATATAAACTCCTTCCTCTCCACTCGACCTCCCAGTAACAGCGACCAGTCAGACCAGTTCTACACAGCAGCTGATAGAAGATATCAAATCTCTCTGGATGATCAGGATATGGCTGCTCCTCTCTCACATATGTCACCTTCCTGTTGTCTTCAGACAGTTTGAGCTTTGTGTTCACTGTGTTTGTGTCGAGTGTGAGTTCACAGAAATCTGATGGAGAGAAAAAGACACAACACAGCAGCAGTTTATCATCAGACACATCTGAAGGTTTATTCTTTGTTTGTGTGCTGATGTTGTTCATTTCTATAAAGTTTAATGATGACATGTTTTATCAGTAAAGTTTGAATGAACTATGAACTTTGTATTTAAAGAGAATCTGATGTGTTGTTTGCTGATCATTAGTTATGTTAAATCCACACTTACACTTCCTCACACCAGGTTTTAACCTCTGCTCTCCACCATGGTCCACCCTGGAGGAAGAAACACAGTCAGAATGATTTTCTATCCAACATGAGTCCTAACTGCTGTTCAACATGAAGCAGTGTTCCTCAGTTTGTCAGTGTGACAGAGAAACAGGCTGAAACTCATCTGAGTCAACTGTCTCCATGATTCTTTCAATTGTGTCTGCCAGGAAAAGACACCAAGAAGAAGAAGAAGATGATGTGATGAAGAAATAATAAGAGAGCACAGTCAGCACTGATCTGCTCTGTTTTTATTGATGTCCTCCCACATGATCAAAGTGAATATAAAATATTGTCCTCTGCATGTGCTCTCTTCAAAGGAACAGTCTGAGCAACATTCACACATGAACAACTAAAGTGTTTACAGACTGTTCACAGATCAGTCTGAGCAGCAGATTCTTCTGGATTGACTCATTTCTATGTTTGAAACACTGAAATGATAGAGAGTGCTGTATGATGTACAGATTGTAAATCCTTTGAGACAAATGTGTGATTTTGGCCTTAATGAATCAAAGTGACTTGACTTGATGATTCCACATCAAAAAGGACTGTATTTCTGCTGCTCATACAGTAACTGCTATTTTAATGAACAGAGAGGAACTTAACGTGGAGCCACAGGGGAAGGCAGCCCTGTCTCCTAAAAATGACCTTTCCATACAACTATTTGAATGAATGGATGTTAATGTGTGTTTGTTTTACTTCAACTGTATATCACAATGCATCATGGCTCCAAAATAATGACAGTAGCTGACAGCATTTTCCCATAGATAACAACGTGTTGTAAAATTACAGGCAAGTTGTGTTGTGACTGTAGATGATGTGTATTACAGTGAAATACTGTTGATATCTGATTGTGTTGCACAAGACGCTTTGAAAGAGGAGCTGGACATGAAGCAGAGGAGCAGCAGGGTGTCCATCCACTCATCCATAGTACCTCAGTTCAACTTTAATGGCCTACAAATTCTAATATGATTCACCTTGTTAGTGAACATCACCTGAGTTGATGGTGTATCAGTCTGGTCTGACATCCCCAAATAAAGTAAAGAGAACATTTTGAACAAACACTCACAGGAGAAGCAGTTTAATGGTGGTGAGAACAATGTTGTTTTATTTGTGTGAGTGACTGTAATTTCACATTATTTTAGAGAAGTCGTGTGTTAACTGAGACAGATTTTTGATTCAACACGAGCTCAGTCTGCACCATTTATTATTTTTTATCAAACATGAGCTAACTAAAGTCAACTTAAAGCCTAAAGCCCACAGTCCAACAGCAGGTTATCCTGTAAACTAAAGCCCACTGCTCCAAAGGCCTGTTGGTCTGACTGTAGACCTTCATACTTTACAGACTCTGTTAACATCTCACTAAATTTAACAGATAATCTGTAAATTATAACAAAAATCATGACGTATGACTAAAGAAAGACTTTTGATTTCCCCTCCTTGAACCGCCACCTTACTGTGGTGGAGGGGTTTGTGTGCCCGAATGATCCTAGGAGCTATGTTGTCTGGGGGCATTACGCCCCTGGTAGGGTCTCCCATGGCAAACAGGTCCTAGGTGACGGGCCAGACTAAGAGCGGTTCACAAGCCCATCATGAAAAGAAGAATATCAAGGACCGTTACGTCGCCTCGGATTGGCGTTACCGGGGCCCCACCCTGGAGCCAGGCCTGGGGTTGAGGGCTCGCAGGCGAGCGCCTGGTGGCCGGGTCTTTGCCCACAGGACCCGGCTGGGCTCAGCCCGAAATGGCGACGTGGGCCCGCCTTCCAGTAGGCTCACCACCCGCAGGAAGGTCCATGAGGGGCCGGTGCAATGTGGTTTGGGTAGCAGTCGTGGCAGGGGGCCTCGACGACCCAATCCCTGGAACCAAAACTCTGGCCAATAGGGACATGGAATGTCACCTCGCTGGGGGGGAAGGAGCCTGAGCTCGTGCGGGAGGTTGAGAGGTACCGGCTAGAGATAGTCGGGCTCACCTCCACGCATAGCTTGGGCTCTGGAACCCAGCTCCTTGAGAGGGGCTGGACCCTCCACTACTCTGGAGTTGCCCAGGGTGAGCGGCGGCGAGCTGGTGTGGGCTTGCTTATAGCTCCCCAGCTCAGCCGCCACGTGTTGGAGTTCACCCCGGTGAACGAGAGGGTCGCTTCCCTGCGCCTTCCGGGTTGGGGATAGATCTCTTGCTGGTTGTTTGTGCCTACGGGCCGAACAGCAGTACAGAGTACCCGGCCTTCTTGGAGTCCCTGGGAGGGGTACTTGATAGTGTCTCCGACTGGGGACTCCATTGTTCTACTGGGGGACTTCAACGCTCACGTGGCATGGCGACAGTGATACCTGGAGGGGCGTGATCGGGAGGAACGGCCTCCCCTGATCTGAACCCGAGCGGTGTTCTGTTATTGGACTTCTGTGCTAGTCACAGTTTGTCCATAACGAACACCATGTTCAAGCATAAGGGTGTCCATCAGTGCACGTGGCACCAGGACACCCTAGGCCGGAGGTCGATGATCGACTTTGTTGTCGTTTCATCTGATCTCCGGCCGTATGTCTTGGACACTCGGGTAAAGAGAGGGGCTGAGCTGTCAACCGATCACCACCTGGTGGTGAGTTGGATCCGCTGGCAGAGGAGGAAGTTGGACAGACCTGGCAGGCCCAAACGTATTGTGAGGGTCTGTTGGGAAAGTCTGGCCGAGCCCTCTGTCAGGGAGGTCTTCAACTCCCACCTCCGGAAGAGCTTCTCACAGATTCCGAGGGAGGCTGGGGACATTGAGTCCGAGTGGACCATGTTCTCTGCCTCCATTGTCGACGCTGGCAGGTTCGAAGTTGTGGACGCAAGGTCTCTGGTGCCTGTCGTGGTGGCAATCCCCGAACCCGGTGGTGGACACCGGAAGTAAGGGATGCTGTCAGGCTGAAGAAGGAGTCCTATCGGACCATGTTGGCCTGTGGGACTCCTGATGCAGTTGACAGGTACCAATGCAGGCCTGGCAGGCAGCAAGCAAGCTGCAGCCCGGACGGAGTCCTGGAGGCAAAAACTCGGGTCTGGGAGGAGTTCGGTGAGGCCATGGAGGAGGACTATCGGTCGGCCTCGAAGAGATTCTGGCAAACCGTCCGGCGCCTCAGAAGGGGGGGAAGCAGTACTCTGCCAACACTGTTTACAGTGTGGGTGGGGAGCTGTTGACCTCGACTGGGGACATTGTCGGACGGTGGAAGAAATACTTCGAGGATCTCCTCAATCCCACCGACTTGCCTTCCAGTGAGGAAGCAGGAGGCTGGGGACTCTGAGGTGGACTCGTCCATCACCCAAGCCGAAGTCACTGAGGTAGTTCGTAAGCTCCTCAGGTGGCAAGGCGCCGGGGGTGGATGAGATCCGCCCTGAGTACCTCAAGTCTCTGGATGTTGTGGGGCTGTCTTGGCTGACACGCCTCTGCAACATTGCATGGAGGTTGGGGACAGTGCCTCTGGAGTGGCAAACTGGGGTGGTGGTCCCTCTTTTTAAAAAGGGGGACCGGAGAGTGTGTTCCAACTACAGAGGGATCACACTTCTCAGCCTCCCCGGGAAGGTCTACGCCAGCCAGGTACTGGAGAGGAGAATTGCGGCCTGCATAGTCGACCACTCGGATTCAGGAGGAACAATGCGGCTTTTCGTCCCTGGTCGTGGAACACTGGACCAGCTCTATACCCTCCACAGGGTGCTTGGAGGGTTTATGGGAGTTTGCCCAACCAGTCCACATGTGCTTTGTGGATCTGGAGAAGGCATTCGACCGTGTCCCTCGTGGTATTCTGTGGGGAGTGCTCCGCGAGTATGGGGTCCGGGGGCCTTTGCTAAGGGCTGTTCGGTCTCTGTACGACTGGAGCAGGAGCTTGGTTCGCATTGCCGGCAGTAAGTCAGACCTGTTCCCAGTACATGTTGGACTCCGGCAGGGCTGCCCTTTGTCACCGGTCCTGTTCATAATCTTTATGGACAGGATTTCTAGGCGTAGCCAGGGGCCGGAGGGAGTCCGGTTTGGGAACCACAGGATTTCATCTCTGCTTTTTGCGGATGATGTTGTCCTGTTGGCTTCATCAAGCCAGGACCTTCAGCATGTGCTGGAGCGGTTTGCAGCCGAGTGTGAAGCGGCTGGGATGAGAATCAGCACCTCCAAATCCGAGGCCATGGTTCTCGACCGGAAAAGGGTGGCGTGCCCTCTCCAGGGTGGGTGGAGAGGTCCTGCCTCAAGTGGAGGAGTTCAAGTATCTCGGGGTCTTGTTCACGAGTGAGGGAAAGATGGAGCGTGAGATTGACAGGCGGATTGGTGCAGCGTCCGCAGTTATGCGGTCGGTGTACCGGACCGTCGTGGTGAAGAAGGAGCTGAGTCGAAAGGCGAAGCTCTCGATTTACCGGTCAATCTACGTTCCCACCCTCACCTATGGTCATGAACTTTGGGTAATGACCGAAAGGACAAGATCGCGGATACAAGCGGCCGAAATGAGTTTCCTCCATTGCAGGGTGGCTGGGCGCTCCCTTAGAGATAGGGTGAGAAGCTCGGTCACTCGGGAGGAGCTCGAGAGTAGAGCCGCTGCTCCTTCAGCATCGAGAGGAGTCAGCTGAGGTGGCTTGGGCATCTATTTCGGATGCCCCCTGGACGCCTCCCTAGGGAGGTGTTCCAGGCATGTCCCACCGGGAGGAGGCCTCGGGGAAGACCCAGGACACGCTGGAGAGACTATGTCTCTCGGCTGGCCTGGGAACGCCTTTCGGGATCCCCCCGGAAGAGCTGGAGGAAGTGTCTGGGGTGAGGGAAGTCTGGGCATCTCTGCTCAGACTGCTGCCTCCGCGACCCGGTCCCGGACCAAGCGGATGAAAATGGATGGATGGATGGACTTTTGATTTGGGCTGATATTTAACTTTAACAGCTCTTCTGCGAACTAAGTTAAACAAACTAAAGTAAGATGTGTAACGTTTCTGTTTGACATCCTGAAACACTGCAGCACTTCAACACAATTTCTATAAGATGTGATTTCATTAAATCTGAAAAGTCTGTTTGATAAGTTAATTTACATTTTAAATGACTCTTGATGAAGCAAATAAAGTCTTCAACTGTTTCCTGCTGTTGGAGGAAATCCTCCGTTAGCATATTAGCATCATTGAGCTACAGGTGCAGAGGGAAACCAGGTGCAGTGAGCGCCACCGCTGAAGACACAGTGTGTCACGACTCCTGCAGGACTGGACCCAAATGCAAGATACAGCCAGACAGAGCTGAAGCAGTTCTGCTGGAGTGGAGGGACAGGAGGACAGACTCACAGTGATCACCAACACACAGGAAGATGATGTTCAGTCACCTCAGATTCTGACAGCTTTGGAAAACTGGACTGAGTTTGAATCAAAGTTTGCTTCTGTTGCAGCTCTGACTCTGCTTTTATTAAACAAGAGAATCTAATTTCTGTTGTTTTATCAGAAGTAATCATTAGACGTAAGGGTAAAACTCAAAGCAGAAAACTTTATTCTGGAAGATTATGGCAGTAACAACGTAGTGAATCAAGCACCTGTTGCAGAACTTGCTGCTGTAAACCCAGAGTGATATGAGGCTCTGAGAAAAACATTCAATAAGAATGATAGTTTGCTGAGCTTTGCTGCTCCTCTTGTGTTAAAGAACCAGAGGAAAGCCTCACTGAGGACCAAGAAAAGAAGAATTTACATCTTGATATCAACAAGAAATGTATATATTTCTTTTTATTCATTCGTATTATGTGTTTACTTAAAATTTACCACATGATTAACATCACGTGTGTAAACAAACATTTGATAATCATTTGGAGGAAGAAATGTTCCATTTAAACTGAAATTGTCTCTCTTTTTCTTGCATCCTGTGTTTGTTGTTTTTTGTCTTTTCCCTCTCCTTAAATTAGTCTGTTTCCAGTTGTTTTTCACACTTACTGTTTTATTTTGTATTCTTTCCTTTCCTCACAAGTCTGTCATTTTACTTCCTGCCCCTGTGTGTTTTCTGCTTCTTTGATTGTTCTGCTCCGCCCTGATTGCTTTCGCCTGTCTCCACTCACCCACACTACATATATGTGTTCCTTTCTGTTGTTTCCTTGTCAGTTCGTCTGTGTTCTTCCCAGTGTTTCTTGTTGTTTCTGCCCCTACATACCCACCCTGCTGTGTTCGCCTGCCTACATGTCTGTTTGATCACCCTCTAATAAAGTCCTTCTCCATCTGCTCTGCCTCCATCCATTTTGGTCCAACCTTGCCTCACATACAACAGAAATGTGTGATTGTTGGTGTTTTGTTCCTGGATTTATCAGATATACAATACAACCATTGTTGTAAAATAATCTTTAAAGCCACTTTTTATCTTCTGCTTTAATGTGAGAGGAATCCAGTTAATTTGGTCACATATGAGTTAATGTATGAAGATATTATTAAGTGTGACATGAAGTCATGGTGAATTGATCATTTGTTAATGGGGAGCAACAGGTATAATGATACATTGTGTATTAATTATTTTTTGAACAATATTCAATCTCAACACATTTACTTGTTGTTGTTGAGATATTTCAGTCTGAAACAAAGAGGTGGATTGATTCATTGAGATTTCTGTTCCTCAAGCCATGCTGTTGGCTGGACTAAAAGGAGAATGATTTTATACCCAAGTTTGTATGTTTCTACTGAATGAGTGTTTCCATTCAATAAGACTTCTGTGGATCCATGTGTTTGTCAACTCAGTTGTCTTCACAGACTTACCAGAGATGATCGACCAGAAATTTCAGACATCTGTAGTGTGTGAGCTCTTGTTGTCAGTCCATACCTGAGAGTTTCCAGTCTCCAGTGTGGATTCTCCAATCCAGCAGACAGCAGCTTCACTCCTGAGTCTCCTGGATGGTTGTAGCTCAGGTCCAGCTCTCTCAGATGGGAGGGGTTGGAGCTTCAGAGCTGAGGCCAGAGAAGCACAGCCTTCCTCTGTGATCAGACAGCCTGACAGACTGGAATCAGGAAAAGATTGTAAACTCATTGTTTTTCAAATTCCTACAATGTCAACTCTTTTTTTGAACATGAACCTAAAGTTATATGGTTTAGACTCCAAGATCAACTGTTAAACAGCTGAACACTGACCTGAGAGTTTCCAATGTGCAGTGTTGATTCTTCAGTCCAGCAGACAGCAGCTTCACCTCCTGAATCCTGCAGGTTGTTGTTACTCAGGTCCAGCTCTCTCAGACTAGAGGACTGGGAGCTGAGAACTGAGGACAGAGCTTCACAGCTTCTCTCTGAGAGGTTACAGCCACTCAGTCTGAAGGAAAATGAGTGATGACAGCAAATAAAATCTTTCAATTGCCATGTGTAATATTAAACTTATTTACATTGTTACAAAAGATCAACTCTTAACAAACAACTTAAATCTCACCTGACAGTTTCCAGTGTACAATGTGGACTCTTCAGTCCAGCAGACAGCAGCTTCATTCCTGAATCTTGCAGGTTGTTGTTACTCAGGTCCAGCTCTCTCAGACTAGAGGACTGAGAGCCGAGAACTGAGGACAGAGCTTCACAGCTTTTCTCTGAGAGGTTACAGCCAGTAATTCTAAAGTAAAATGAGTGATGAACACAAAGAAACCCTATCAATTGCCATGTATAACATTAAGCTTATTTGTAGTTTTACATAAGATAGATTGTTAACAAACAGCTTAACACACACCTAAGAGTTTCCAGTGCACAATGAAGACTCCCCAGTTCAGCAGACAGCAGTGTCACTCCTGAATCCTGCAGGTTGTTGTTGTTAGTCAGGTCCAGCTCTCTCACACTAGAGGACTGGGAGCTGAGAACTGAGGACAGAGCGTCACAGCTTCTCTTTGAGAGGTTACAGCCCTTCAGTCTGAAGGGAAATGAGTGATAGTAATGAAGAAAATGTTTCATTTGTGATGTGTAACATTAATGATATTTGATAACGATAGATAATATATACTGATACTTGATGTATAAGATCAGCTGTTAACAGACACCTCAAAACTCACTTGAGAGTTTCTAGTGTACAGTGTAGACTCTCAAGTCCAACAGACAGCAGCTTCATTCCTGAATCCTGCAGGTCGTTGTTACTCAGGTCCAGCTCTCTCAGACTAGAGGACTGGGAGCTGAGAACTGAGGACAGAGCTTCACAGCTTCTCTCTGAGAGGTTACAACCACTCAGCCTGAAGGACAATGAGCGATGAACACAAAGTAAATGTTTCATTTCTGTGTTTAAAATTAAACATATTTGACAATATTAAAAAAGAATAAATGTTAACCAAAAGCTTAACACTGACTGGAGAGTTTCCAATGTAGAGTGTGAACTCTTCAATCCAGCAGACAGCAGCTTCACTCCTGAATCCTGCAGGTTGTTGTTACTCAGGTCCAGCTCTCTCAGACTAGAGGACTGGGAGCTGAGAACTGAGGACAGAGCTTCACAGCTTCTCTCTGAGAGGTTACAGCCACTCAGTCTAAAGAAAAATGAGGGATGAAAGCAAATAAAATCTTTCAATTGCTGTGTGTAATATTAAACTTATTCACAGTATTACAAAATATCAACCGTTAAGAAACAACCTAAATCTCACCTGAGAGTTTCCAGTGTGCAGTGTTGATTCCTTCAGTCCAGCAGACAGCAGCTTCACTCCTGAATCCTGCAGGTTGTTGTTACTCAGGTCCAGCTCTCTCAGACTAGAGGACTGGGAGCTGAGAACTGAGGACAGAGCTTCACAGCTTCTCTCTGAGAGGTTACAGCCACTCAGCCTGAAGGAAAATGAGTGATGAAAATGAAGAAAATGTTCCATTTGTGATGTGTAACATTAACATTAATGATATTTGATAACAATAAGTAATTCATACACATACTTGATGTATAAGATCAAGTGTTACCGGTTCCTCAAAATTCACCTGAAAGTTTTTAGTGTAGAGTGTAGACTCTCAAGTCCAGGAGACAACAGTTTCACTCCTGAATCCTGCAGGTTGTTGTTACTCAGGTCCAGCTCTCTCAGACTAGAGGACTGGGAGCTGAGAACTGAGGACAGAGCTTCACAGCTTCTCTCTGAGAGGTTACAGCCACTCAGTCTGAAAGGAAATGAATGATGAACACAAACTAAATGTTTCATTCCTGCATTGAAAATTAAACATATTGGACACTGTTCATATATCTACTTACAGAGCTTTGTTGGAGGCTTTGAAAACTGGCAGCAGCCTCAGAAGAGCCTCCTCTGAAGCAGAGTATTTCTTCAGGTCAAACACATCCACATCTTTTTCTGATGACAGTAAGATGAAGACCAGAAGCTGACCACTTGAGCAGGAGAGAGTTTATCTGTGGAGAGACTTCCTGATCTCAGGGACTGTTGGATCTCCTCCACTACAGAACGATCATTCAGTTCATTCAGACAGTGTAACAGATTGATGCTTTTCTCTCCAGAGAATTTCTTTTTAAGCTTCTTCTTGATGTACTCAACTGTTTCCTGGTTGGTCTGTGAGCTACTTCCTGTCTTGTGTCAACAGACCTCGTAGGAGAGTCTGATTGGTCTGCAGTGAAAGACCCAGGAGGAATCGAAGGAACAAGTCCAGGTGTCCATTTGGACTCTGTAAGGCCTTGTCCACAGCACTCTGGTGGAGACGTTGTAGTTTACGTTTGTCTCTGAAGACTTTAGAAAGCTGGGATTTTGTTTGTTCTTCTGACAGCAGATTGACTCCAGAGTTGATGAATTTCCGATGAACATGAAGAGCAGCCAGAAACTCCTGAACACTCAGATGGACGAAGCAGAACACCTTGTCTTGGTACAGTCCTCTCTCCTCTTTAAAGATCTGTGTGAACACTCCTGAGTACACTGAGGCTGCTCTGATATCGATGCCACACTCTGTCAAGGTCTGATTCATAGAAGATCAGGTTGCCTTTCTGCAGCTGCTCAAAAGCCAGTTTTCCCAGAGACTCAATCATCTTCCTGCTCTCTGGACTCCAGTGTGAATCTGTCTCAGCTCCTCCATCATACTTGATGTTCTTCACTTTGGACTGAACCACCAGGAAGTGGATGTACATCTCAGTCAGGGTCTTGGGCAGCTCTCCTCCCTCTCTGGTTTTCAACACATCCTCCAGAACTGTAGCAGTGATCCAGCAGAAGACTGGGATGTGGCACATGATGTGGAGGCTTCGTGATGTCTTGATGTGGAAGATGAATCTGCTGGCCTGCTCCTCATCTCTGAATCTCTTCCTGAAGTACTCCTCCTTCTGAGGGTCAGTGAACCCTCTGACCTCTGTCACCATGTCAACACACTCAGGAGGGATCTGATTGGCTGCTGCAGGTCGTGTGGTTATCCAGAGGCGAGCAGTTTCCCCCTGATGAGGTTTGTCAGCAGCACATCCACTGAGGTGGACTCTGTAACATCAGTCAGGATCTCATTGTTGTGGAAGTCCAGAGGAAGTCGACACTCATCCAGACCGTCAAAGATGAAGACAACCTGGAACTCTTCAAACCTGCAGATTCCTGCTTCTTTGGTTTCAGTAAAGAACTGATGAACAAGTTCCACCAAGCTGAACTTTTTCTCTTTCAGCACATTCAGCTCTCTGAAAGTGAATGGAAATGTGAAGTGTATGTCCTGGTTGGCTTTGTCTTCAGCCCAGTCCAGAGTGAACTTCTGTGTTAAGACTGTTTTCCCAATGCCAGCCACTCCCTTTGTCATCACTGTTCTGATTGGTTCATCTCTTCCAGGTGAGGCTTTAAAGATGTCTTCTTGTCTGATTGTTGTTTCTGCTCTGTCTGCTTTCCTGGATGCTGTTTCAATCTGTCTGACCTCATGTTCATCATTGACCTCTGCAGTCCCTCCCTCTGTGATGTAGAGCTCTGTGTAGATCTGGTTCAGAAGGGTTGGGTTTCCTGCTTTAGCAATCCCCTCAAACACACACTGGAACGTTCTTCTGCAGGTTAGACTTGAGTTTACGTTGACACGCTGCAGCAACAGTTCCTGAATGAACAAACAAGAAATGTAATTATTAAGTTGATGCTA
>CM041543.1:24233992-24343391 GCA_023238725.1 Scortum barcoo
AGTCAATCTGCTGTCAGATGAACAAACAAAATTTCTATCTAAAGTCTTCAGAGACAAACCTAAACTACAACATCTCTACCAGAGTGCTGTGGACAAGGCCTTACAAGAGTCCAAATGGACACCTGGACTTGTTCCTTCGATTCCTCCTGGGTCTTTCTCTGCAGACCAATCAGACTCTCCTACGAGGTCTGCTGACACAGACAGGAAGTATCTCACAGACCAACCAGTCAACAGTTAAGTACATCAAGAAGAAGCTTAACAACAATCTCTCTGTAGAGAAAATCATCAATCCTGTTCCACTGTCTGAATGAACTGAATGATCGTTCTCTAGTGGAGGAGATCCAACAAGTCCCTGAGATCAGGAAGTCTCTCCACAGATAAACTCTCTCCTGCTCAGTGGTCAGCTCTGGTCTTCATCTTACTGTCATCAGAAAAAGATCTGGATGTGTTTGACCTGAAGAAATACTCTGCTTCAGAGGAGGCTCTTCTGGGTCTGCTGCCAGTGGTCAAAGCCTCCAACAAAGCTCTGTAAGTAGATATATGAACAGTGTCAAATATGTTTGATTTTAAATGCAGAAATAAAACATTTACTTTGTGTTCATCCCTCATTTTTCTTCAGACTGAGTGGCTGTAACCTCTCAGAGAGAAGCTGTGAAGCTCTGTCCTCAGTTCTCAGCTCCCAGTCCTCTAGTCTGAGAGAGGTGGAACTGTGTAACAACGACCTGCAGGATTCAGGAGTGAAGCTGCTGTCTGCTGGACTGGAGAGTCTACACTGTACACTGGAAACTCTCAGGTCATTGATCACAATTGATATTTCCAATAAAACTCATCTAACTTGAGATTTATGATAGAAACTAAGTTGGCATCTGTGGAAGTTTTTAAAACAGTGTGTTCACAGTCTTTTACTGATCCCAGTCTGTCAGGCTGTCTGATCACAGAGGAAGGCTGTGCTTCTCTGGCCTCAGCTCTCAAAGCTCCAACCCCTCCCATCTGAGAGAGCTGGACCTGAGCTAAACAACCATCCAGGAGACTCAGGAGTGAAGCTGCTGTCTGCTGGATTGGAGAATCCACACTCTAGACTGGAAACTGTCAGGTATGGTCAGACAACAAGAGCTCACACTACAGATGTCTGTAATTTCTTGGAATTCATGTCCTTTCACTCAGGTTAATCACTTTAGTTCAGACTGAAATCTTCAACATCTACTAAATGTGTTGAGATGAACTTTTTCATAAATCTACAAATTATTTAGTTAAGTAATGTTTAACTAATGATGATTCATCATAACTTAATGCAATTACTGATGTAGGATGTATCATGAATTCCTGTTGCTCACATTAACAAATGATCATATCACCATGACTTTATGTGATTACTTCACAGTTAATAGCTCTTCATACATTAACTCATATGTGACCAAATTAACTGGACTCCTCTCACATAATAACAGATGATTAAAATGACTTTATTAGTTTATTTCATGATCATACATTTGCTCAGCCTGTTGGTTTAAATAAGCCTAATTTTTCTTTGAGAATCAACCCAATGGTATTTTTGACAAATATACAACATAGTGGGTGGAACATGAGTTGTAACTTTTTTAAATGATATGTGTGTGATAGTTGAAAAAAAGTGGAGTTTGATACATGGTGCCACAGGCCGATCCAATAAACTGACAACTGAGTATAAAATACACAAAGTGTTCATCATTACTTAATCAGTACTTCACACATGAGGTCACCATTACTTACCTGACTTGTGTCTGCCAAGTAAAGTCAATTGATGATTATTATTAGTTATTATTATTATTATCCATCCATCCATCCATCTTCATCCGCTTAATCCGGGGCCGGGTCGCGGAGGCAGCAGTCCTGAGCAGAGATGCCCAGACTTCCCTCACCCCAGACACTTCCTCCAGCTCTTCTGGGAGGGACTCCCGAGGCGTTCCCAGGCCAGCCGAGAGACATAGTCTCTCCAGCGTGTCCTGGGTCTTCCCCGGGGCCTCCTCCCGGTGGGACATGCCTGGAACACCTCCCTAGGGAGGCGTCCAGGGGGCATCCGAAACAGATGCCCGAAGCCACCTCAGCTGACTCCTCTCGATATGAAGGAGCAGCGGCTCTACTCCGAGCTCCTCCCGAGTGACTGAGCTTCTCACCCTATCTCTAAGGGAGCGCCCAGCCACCCTGCGGAGGAAACTCATTTCAGGCCGCTTGTATCCGCGATCTTGTCCTTTCAGGTCATTACCCAAAGTTCATGACCATAGGTGAGGGTGGGAACGTAGATTGACCGGTAAATCGAGAGCTTCGCCTTTCGACTCAGCTCCTTCTTCACCACGACGGTCCGGTACACCGACCGCATAACTGCGGACGCTGCACCAATCTGCCTGTCAATCTCACGCTCCATCTTTCCCTCACTCGTGAACAAGACCCCGAGATACTTGAACTCCTCCACTTGAGGCAGGACCTCTCCACCCACCCGGAGAGGGCACGCCACCCTTTTCCGGTCGAGAACCATGGCCTCGGATTTGGAGGTGCTGATTCTCATCCCAGCCGCTTCACACTCGGCTGCAAACCGCTCCAGCACATGCTGAAGGTCCTGGCTTGATGAAGCCAACAGGACAACATCATCCGCAAAAAGCAGAGATGAAATCCTGTGGTTCCCAAACCGGACTCCCTCCGGCCCCTGGCTACGCCTAGAAATCCTGTCCATAAAGATTATGAACAGGACCGGTGACAAAGGGCAACCCCTGCCGGAGTCCAACATGTACTGGGAACAGGTCTGACTTACTGCCGGCAATGCGAACCAAGCTCCTGCTCCGGTCGTACAGAGACCGAACAGCCCTTAGCAAAGGCCCCCGGACCCCATACTGCCATGGAGCACTCCCCACAGAATACCACGAGGGACACGGTCGAATGCCTTCTCCAGATCCACAAAGCACATGTGGACTGGTTGGGCAAACTCCCATAAACCCTCAAGCACTCCTGCGGAGAGTATAGAGCTGGTCCAGTGTTCCACGACCGGGACGAAAACCGCATTGTTCCTCCTGAATCCGAGGGTCTCGACTATCGGCCGAATTCTCCTCTCCAGTACCCTGGCGTAGACCTTCCCGGGGAGGCTGAGAAGTGTGATCCCCCTGTAGTTGGAACACACTCTCCGGTCCCCCTTTTTAAAAAGAGGGACCACCACCCCGGTTTGCCACTCCAGAGGCACTGTCCCCAACCTCCATGCAATGTTGCAGAGGCGTGTCAGCCAAGACAGCCCCACAACATCCAGAGACTTGAGGTACTCAGGGCGGATCTCATCCACCCCCGGCGCCTTGCCACTGCAAGGAGCTTACGAACTACCTCAGTGACTTCAGCTTGGGTGATGGACGAGTCCACCTCAGAGTCCCCAGCCTCCGCTTCCTCATTGGAAGGCAAGTCGGTGGGATTGAGGAGATCCTCGAAGTATTTCTTCCACCGTCCGACAATGTCCCCAGTCGAGGTCAACAGCTCCCCACCCACTGCACTGTAAACAGTGTTGGCAGAGTACTGCTTCCCCCTTCTGAGGCGCCGGACGGTTTGCCAGAATCTCTTCGAGGCCGACCGATAGTCCTCCTCCTCCATGGCCTCACCGAACTCCTCCCAGACCCGAGTTTTTGCCTCCAGGACCGTCCGGGCTGCGGCTTGCTTGGCCTGCCGGTACCCTGTCAACTGCGTCAGGAGTCCCACAGGCCAACATGGCCCGATAGGACTCCTTCTTCAGCCTGATGCGGCATCCCTTACTTCCGGTGTCCACCACCGGGTTCGAGGGATTGCCGCCACGACAGGCACCAGAGACCTTGCGTCCACAACTTCGAACCGCTATCGCGTCGACAATGGAGGCAGAGAACATGGTCCACTCAGACTCAATGTCCCCAGCCTCTCCTCGGAATCTGTAAGAAGCTCTTCCGGAGGTGGGGAGTTGAAGACCTCCCTGACAGAGGGCTCGGCCAGACATTCCCAACAGACCCTCACAATACGTTTGGGTCTGCCAGGTCTATCCAACTTCCTCCCCTGCCAGCGGATCCAACTCACCACCAGGTGGTGATCGGTTGACAGCTCAGCCCCTCTCTTTACCCGAGTGTCCAAGACATATGGCCGGAGATCAGATGAAACGACAACAAAGTCGATCATCGACCTCCGACCTAGGGTGTCCTGGTGCCACGTGCACTGATGGACACCCATTATGCTTGAACATGGTGTTCGTTATGGACAAACTGTGACTTGCACAGAAGTCCAATAACAGAACACCGCTTCAGGATTTCAGATCGGGGAGGCCGTTCCTCCCGATCACGCCCCTCCAGGTATCACTGTGCGTTGCCCACGTGAGCGTTGAAGTCCCCCAGTAGAACAATGGAGTCCCCAGTCGGAGCACCATTAAGTACCCCTCCCAGGGACTCCAAGAAGGCCGGGTACTCTGTACTGCTGTTCGGCCCGTAGGCACAAACAACAGCAAGAGACCTATCCCCAACCCGAAGGCGCAGGGAAGCGACCCTCTCGTTCACCGGGGTGAACTCCAACACATGGCGGCTGAGCTGGGGAGCTATAAGCAAACCCACACCAGCCTGCCCTCATGCTGCAGGAGTTTGCCAGACACTGTGAAGGTGGAAGCCCCTCTCAGGAGGCCCCCCCCGACTGGGTTCTGCTAGTCCGTTTTAGCCTACTGGAAGGCGTCAACCTCCCGCACCAACTTCATGTTCCATGTTCTTTTGGTCGAATTCTTCTTCATGCACTCAGACCTGTTTGACTGATTAGTCATGTTTGATAGTGAAGTCTTGGATATTTAACGTGCCTGCGAATAGGCTGGCTATGGGGCCAATAGCTAATACATACTAATCAGGCTAGTGGTGAATACTTGCTAATACTTAATACTTAATACTACTAATACTTTATTACTACTTAATAATACTAATAATAATATTTTGCTAGTCTTGAATACTGTACTTTGCCTGTTAATGTAACACTTAAAACTGCTATAAAAACATTTGGGCACTGCAAAATTTTTTTTGCAAAATCTCTTAAACAACTTCAGGTGGCCCCCGACAACATGCTCAAAACTCCTAGGATGTTTCTTATAGGTACAACAAAAATAATTTATTCTCCATAAAACAAATGTTGTGGGGCTGGGGGATTTTTTATCAGTATGGATATGTCAAAGATTAATGCTAAAAATATTGCTACTTAATACTACTAATACTAATACTAATGTAATGCATTATTAGTTTTGGTGCTTTACACTGTACCAATACTAATGCTACTAGTACTGCTATTCTCCAATACTACTGCTACTTAATAATACTTAATACTGCTAATACTAATACTTAATACTACTAATACTAATACTTAATACTACTAATACTAATACTACTAATGCTATACTAATGTAATACTTGTAGTACTTTGTCACTTAAAAACTGTTCATGTTTAGTCTGCTATAAATCTCTTAAACAACTTCAGGACAAAAATGTCCTTAAAATACAAAACATTTTAATCATTTTTAATATTTTAACTCTTTAAATGACAGTTAATATCTTTTTCTGTTACATGATAAATCAAATTTTTTTATGGAAAAAAACAACAAAAATTATTTATTCTCCATAAAACAAATGTTGTGGGGCTGGGGGATTTTTTATCTGCAAAACATTCAATCATTTTTAATATTTTAACTCTTTAAATGTTTGTCAAAGATTAGCTGCTCAAATGTTTTTTATGGAAAAAAACAACAAAAATGTTTATTCTCCATAAAACAAATGTTGTGGGCTGGGGGATTTTTTATCAGTCTTGGAGTAAAGATTAGCTTTGTTTGATGCATTATTAGTTTTGGTGCATGCATTCTGTACAAAACATTTTCGGCATTTCATTTGTGAGAAAAACAGTAAAATCACATTTTTACTGTTCAAAGCCATGTCAAAGTGTGTGTGTGTGTGTGTGTGTGTTTTGCACATTAAGTTTCATTGTGAGTACTTTGTTCATTGTGAGCTTGTAATGTCTGATAAAGTGTCTGCTGTCATACAAACTGTGCACTCTTTCATGTATGTCTTTCCTTCTCTTACTGCACTTCAAAGTGTCACTGGAGAAAACAACAAGAGTGACTGTGTTTCTGCTGTTGGCTGGATACACAGTCCTGTCACAAACTGTTGTAGCTCGGCTGTCTGCTGACACGAGTGTACTACTGTACTACTGTACTGTAATACTGCAAATACTACTGCAGTACTGCAGTACTGTAAACACTGTGAATAGACGGACAGACCAGACCTGCAGACAGTCAGACAGACAGTCAGACAGACCTGCAGACAGCTCTCACAGACAGTGACAGACCTGCATGACAGCTGGGAAATCTGCTTAGCAGTGCTGGGAAATCTGCTGTAGAAGCTGTAGAAAGTTTTAAAATGTAAATACTGAAACAGAAGAAGAACTCGTGTTTTTAAGTCCTGAAGTCTGAAAATAAAAACATGAAAAGAGACTTTGAGACTCACACAACCACATACACTGAACTGCAGTATAGATGAAGTATATGCAGTATGTTGGGTGTATACGGAGGATCTGAGGATCTAAGTGCATACAGTGTGTACGATACACTCTGTACTTTAAGTTACTCAGTTACTGAAGCTTTCCTGCTCTGAAGAAGGTTTCAGGCTGCAGGAGGAGTTTGCAGACACTGTGAAGGTGGAACGAGCCGTTTTAACACCAACGTTCACCAACTGTTTGTTCTTTAAATGCACTCAGACACTGATTAGTATGTTTGATAGTGAAGTCTTGGATATTTAACGTGTAATACTTATTAACGTGTAGTACTTTGTCACGTGTAATACTTTAACTGTAGTACTGTGCTTTGTAACATGTAACTTTGTACTTTGTAGTACATGTACTTTGTACATGTAGTACTTTTGTAACTTGTAGTACTTTATCGTGTAGTACTTTGTCAACATGTGTAGTACTTTGTGTACATGTAGTACTTTGTCACGTGTAGTACTTTGTGTAGTACTTTGTAATCGCAGTAGTAGTACTTTGTAATCACGTGTAGTACTTTGTCACACGTACTTTGTACTTTGTACTTTGTAACGTGCAGGTACTTTATCGTGTAGTACTTTGTACTTGTAGTACTTTGTCACGTGTAGTACTTTTGTACGTACGTAGTACTTTATCCGTAACTTGTAGCATGTAGTACTTTGTGTCAATTGTAGTATCGATTTGTCAACTACTTTGTAACTTGTAGTACTTTGTAACATGTAGTACTTTGTAACACTTTGTATTGTAGTACTTTGTAACTTGTAGTACTTTGTAACATATCTTTGTGTAGTACTTTGTAACATGTAGTACTTTGTAGTACTTTGTACTTTGTAACTTGTAGTACTTTATCGTAACATGTAGTACTTTGTAACATTTACTTTGTAATGTAATTTGTACTTTACTTTGTAACTTGTAGTACTTTGTAACTTGTAGTACTTTGTACTTTGTAACTTTGCTTTGTAACGTACTTTGTACTTTGTAACTTAGTACTTTGTAGTACTTTGTAACTTGTAGTACTTTGTAACTTGTAGTACTTTGTATGACGTAGTACTTTGTACTTTGTAACGTGTAGTACTTATACCTCTGCAGTACAGTGTAGTACGTCAGTAAGTCTTTGCGTCCAATTAGCATCAGTTTCCTTGTTGTGATGTCACAGCTGAAGCTGGGATTCAGGGTTTAAACGTGCAGGTCTGGACAGCGTGCTGGGTCTTCCTCCTCCTGTTGCATGCTGGGAGGTCACCGCCCAGCAGACCCGGGGCGATGACGGAGCCTCACCCGTCTGATCGAGTCCCAACAAGACCGGTCTCACCCCGTCTGGAAATCCACTCTCCTCCACCTCTTTCCTCGTTGTCCTCCCCCTCGTTCATTCTTCTTCTTCTCCTCTGTTCACTTTTAAAGCTTGTCGTGTCCCAACATGTCCGCCTGCACTCAAACATGTGAGGAGTTTAATCATCGCCGTGGTGACGTTCAGTCCGACTGTAAACAGAAAACCTCCGACTGCAGCAGCCATTTATTTCATTCTGATGTCAGAGTGTGTGTGTGAGACTGTGTGTGTGTCTGTCAGTGTGTCTGTGTGTGTGTGTGTGTGTGTGTGTTGTGGGGGGGCGGCTCACAGCTGTGGACCAGGTTTATGGTTTTCAGGACTCACTGAGGTTTGAGGGCCTCTGAACTGTTTCCCAACGTTGTCAACAGGAAGAAACAAAAAGCTGCTTCATCAGGAAGGAAAGGGAAACTTTTCTTCACTTTTAACAGCAACACACACCCCGAGTCTGAACACACAACGCACACACACACGTTTGGATTCAGAGTTCATTCAGTCTCATTGGAGCTGCCTCTGACCTTTGACCTCAGTGAAAGCTGCTGGATGACTTTATTTAAAGCTTTTAGTTCATAACCTACAAAGACACAAACAGCTGAACCTTTACTGAAAGATGAGAAAACTTTTCAGGAATAAAAGGTGTAAAAAAAGAAGAAGCCACTGAAATGTTTTGTGTTGAAATGAAAGAAAGGACAGTTCCATTCATGTTTCCAGTTCAAAGCATCGTCTCAGTCCCAGTGTGTGATTATTGTCCTCATGTCTCCAATATCCGCTCTGAGCTCCACTCCAGCTTCTTGTTTGAGGCGTTCAGTGTTTGATTTCTTCATCTTCATGAAGACCTTTCTGAGCTTGTTAAATGTTGTGAACCTGTGAAGAGTTTCAGCGTGTTCAGTAGTTTTCAGGACAAACATGAGCTCAGTTGGAGTCTGATCAAAGCGCCGACAGTCTGCAGAGGACTGAAGCGAGCCTCGCGTCGCTCAGACGTTCCGGTTTCCCGTCGGCAGCGTCGGGCGGTCGAAGCTTCGACACAAACAGACGCTGAGCTGAAAAGGCTCAAAGTGTCAAACTGAGTCCAAAGACGTGTTGAAAAGTCGACGCCTGAGTTGACACGTCTCCAACATGAAGTCAGTGAACACAACATAGAAGAGTTGCTCTGTAGTGAAGTTTTTGGAAAGTTTGCATTGTTTGAGGAAGGTGAGGCTCTTTAAGGTGTATGTTAGTGTGATTTCTGATTATTGATGAACAGGATACAAACCTGCAGGTTGATTGATTGATTGATTCCCACGGTGCAGTGTTTCTGAGCTGACACACATTAAAGTCACCACATGGCTTTGACCTGTGAAATAACACAGCAGATAAGAAAGTCAAACACACACCATGATCACATATGTAAATATAGCAGCCTGCAGTCAGACACGTATGTGCTCCTAAATTTGAGCCTGACTGAGCTGCTCAAACTGAGACAGACGCTGAGCGAGGCTGCGAGCTGCTCAGGACCTTCTTCAGTGTCTCTGTGAGCGTTTGCTTCCTGTTGGCTCTTGTTTCTGCTCAACGTTTCAGATAAACTTCATTAAAAAGTGACGGTGGGACTGATGAGAACCAAAGAAGAGACGTCGATTCACACGTGGTGACTTTTAAACATCAGCATCATTAAACGAGCGTAACCTGTGATAACGAGAACATTTCAGGCTGTAGAAATGTAAAAGAGGAGTTTAATGCCTGAACAGTTCCAGGCTGTCAGAAGATGTTTATAGAGGTCCTTGAAGGGTCTCCAGGGTCCTTGAGGAGATTCCAGGAGTCTGTGAGGAGGTTCGAAGGGTCTCTGCTGGATTTCCACGGTTTCTCGTGGAAAGAAGTGCAGATGATCATCTGGTGTCTGTGATGTGATGGTTAAAATGGACTCAGACTGCTCAGGAGCAGCTTCAGTGTCTGAACCACTCTTCAGCTTGATTTGCATGAAATCAGCTGATCAGCCAGCACTCATCAGGCTTCATTTCCCTGCAGCCTCGACAGCTCCATGACATTTTACTGAAAGAGGACCATGCATTTAGATTTGATTGGATGAAGTTTGTTCTGAAGTTTGTTTCCTGTTCAGGAATTGGAAACATTTTTATATTTAACTGCTGTGAACTGTTGTTAAAGGCAGCGAGTTTAAAGTTAAACACAGAAGTGTGGTTGAAGTGAGAGACTGTTTTAATGTTTTAATCAGGTTTTATCTCCTTTAACAGTGAAGATTTGATGGCTGATTTTCCTTTGTTGTGTTTGTATTTCTGCGTATTAGATTACTTAGAACAGATTTTATTCATTTGAGTGGACATCCACTGTAAACCAGTCACTTCTTAACGTCTCCATCAGGCCTCTTCCCTGCAATATTTCTGCTGTCTGTGAATGAGAGGACATTTTCCACATAATGTGATTGTTTTCTTTGAATGCAGCACAGAGAAAATAGTTTCTGCAAAAACGTGAGAACTCTGCAAACACGCAGCAGTTTACTGTTGTCAGAAAACGAACACACACCTCCATCAGAGCAGCGACATTTGAACCCCCCCTGACTGAGCCTGTCCTCCTCAGGTCCTGGACGTGGACCGATCGGTTCTGTACAAGATCAAGAAGTCGGTGAAGGCCATCAACACGTCTGGTCTGGGTGAGTGAAAGCGTCTGACCTCAGTCTGTGCAAAAATAATGACGACGCCTCTCAACCACAGACCTCGCTCGAGCTGTCACTTCCTGTGACTGAATGAATGAAATATTCTTAATAAATACTTTGTTCTGTTACATAGTTGAATGTGCTGACAACAAACATCACACAAACATTATCAATGGAAATCAAATTTATTAACCCATGGAGGTCTGGATTTGGAGTCACACTCAAAATTAAAGTGGAAAAACACACTACAGGCTGATCCAACTTTGATGTAATGTCCTTAAAACAAGTCAAAATGAGGCTCAGTAGTGTGTGTGGCCTCCACGTGCCTGTATGACCTCCCTACAACGCCTGGGCATGCTCCTGATGAGGTGGCGGATGGTCTCCTGAGGGATCTCCTCCCAGACCTGGACTAAAGCATCCGCCAACTCCTGGACAGTCTGTGGTGCAACGTGGCGTTGGTGGATGGAGCGAGACATGATGTCCCAGATGTGCTCAATTGGATTCAGGTCTGGGGAACGGGCGGGCCAGTCCATAGCATCAATGCCTTCGTCTTGCAGGAACTGCTGACACACTCCAGCCACATGAGGTCTAGCATTGTCTTGCATTAGGAGGAACCCAGGGCCAACCGCACCAGCATATGGTCTCACAAGGGGTCTGAGGATCTCATCTCGGTACCTAATGGCAGTCAGGCTACCTCTGGCGAGCACATGGAGGGCTGTGCGGCCCCCCAAAGAAATGCCACCCCACACCATTACTGACCCACTGCCAAACCGGTCATGCTGGAGGATGTTGCAGGCAGCAGAACGTTCTCCACGGCGTCTCCAGACTCTGTCACGTCTGTCACATGTGCTCAGTGTGAACCTGCTTTCATCTGTGAAGAGCACAGGGCGCCAGCAGTGGCGAATTTGCCAATCTTGGTGTTCTCTGGCAAATGCCAAACGTCCTGCACAGGTGTTGGGCTGTAACTGTAAGCACAACCCCACCTGTGGACATCGGGCCGTCATACCACCCTCATGGAGTCTGTTCTGGACACTACGCTGACAGACACAGCAAATCTTCTTGCCACAGCTCGCATTGATGTGCCATCCTGGATGAGCTGCACTACCTGAGCCACTTGTGTGGGTTGTAGACTCCGTCTCATGCTACCACTAGAGTGAAAGCACCGCCAGCATTCAAAAGTGACCAAAACATCAGCCAGAAAGCACAGGAACTGAAGAAGTGGTCTGTGGTCACCACCTGCAGAACCACTCCTTTATTGGGGGTGTCTTGCTAATTGCCTATAATTTCCATCCTGTTGTCTATTCCATTTGCACAACAGCATGTGAAATTGATTGTCAATCAGTGTTGCTTCCTAAGTGGACAGTTTGATTTCACAGAAGTGTGATTGACTTGGAGTTACATTGTGTTGTTTAAGTGTTCCCTTTATTTTTTTGAGCAGTGTATGTTTAATTTTCAATGCTGAAATGAAACATTTACTTTGTGTTCATCACTCATTTTCCTTCAGACTGAGTGGCTGTAACCTCTCAGAGAGAAGCTGTGAAGCTCTGTCCTCAGTTCTCAGCTCCCAGTCCTCTAGTCTGAGAGAGCTGGACCTGAGTAACAACAACCTGCAGGATTCAGGAGTGAAGTTTCTGTCTACTGGACTCAAGAATCAAGACAATACACTGGAAGCTCTCCGGTCAGTGTTAAGCTGTTTGTTAAAAGTTGATCTTATGTAACGGTGTCACATATGCTTAATGCTACATATGGCAAATGAAACATTTCGTTTGTGTTAATCACTCATTATCCTGCAGGCTGAGTGGCTGTAACCTCTCAGAAAGAAGCTGTGAAGCTCTGTCCTCAGTTCTCAGCTCCCAGTCCTCTAGTCTGAAGAGAGCTGGACCTGAGTAACAACAACCTGCAGGATTCAGGAGTGAAGCTGCTGTCTGATGGACTCGAGAGTCCAAACTGTACACTAAAAACTTTCAGGTTAATAAAAAGTTTTTCAACAGTTGATCATCTAAATCCAACTCATCTAACTATAGGTTCACATTAGAAAAACATGTTGACATCTGTAGCAATTTTTAAATCAATGAGTTCATGATATTTTCCTGATCCCAGTCTATCAGGCTGTCTGATCACAGAGGAAGGCTGTGCTTCTCTGGCCTCAGCTCTGAAGCTCCAACCCCTCCCATCTGAGAGAGCTGGACCTGAGCTACAACCATCCAGGAGACTCAGGAGTGAAGCTGCTGTCTGCTGGATTGGAGAATCCACACTGGAGACTGGAAACTCTCAGGTATGGTCAGACAACAAGAGCTCACACACTACAGATGTCTGTAATTTCTGGAATTCATGTCCTTTCACTCAGGTCGATCACCTCTGGTAAGTCTGTGCAGACAACTGAGTTGACAAACACATGGATCCACAGAAGTCTTATTGAATGGAAACACTCATTCAGTAGAAACATACAAACTTGGGTATAAAATCATTCTCCTTTTAGTCCTGCCAGCAGCAGGGCTCGAGGAACGGAAATTTCAGTGAATCAATCCACCTTTGTTTCAGACTGAAATATCTCAACAACGAGTAAATGTGTTGAGATTGAATATTGTTCAAAAAATAATTCAAATTCAAATTCAAATTTATTTAGAGCCCAAAATCACAAACATTGTTTGCCTCGGAGGGCTTTACAATCTGCACAGTTGTGACACCCTCTGTCCTTAGACCCTCGAACCGAGTCAGGAAAAACTTCAAAAAACCCTTTATGGGAAAAAGAAGAAACCTGAGGAAGAGCCACAGATGAGGGATCCCTCTCCCTGGGACGGACAGACGTGCAATAGATGCCACATGTACAGAGAACATCATCAATCATATTATGGAATTATACATGAGTCGTAATAAGCTGTAGCTATACTGAGTTCATTGGTTTAGTCCATGTGTGAAGGTATCACAGGTAATGGAAATGAGTCTGTGAGTCCAGGTGCATCTCTAGATGTCCTCATATGGAGCTCTGGGCCACTCGACCTTCTCTCCACAACACAGACACAGATCATGTCCCCACCAGGCCAGTGAACCTCAGACAGATGGACCACAACACGATTAATACACGATGTATCATGAATTCCTGTTGCTCACCATTAACAAATGATCAATTCACCATGACTTCATGTCACACATTAATATATCTTCATACATTAACTCATATGTGACCAAATTAACTGGATTCCTCTCACATTAAAGCAGAATATAAAAAGTGGCTTTAAAGATTATTTCATGATCATTCATTTGCTCAACCTCTTTGTTTTAAAAAGCACAAAAATACACAAAGTGTTCATCATTACTTAATCAGTACTTCACACATGAGGTCACCATTACTTACCTGACTTGTGTCCACCCAAGTAAAGTCATTTGTAAATGATTACTTCATGAAATATTTTCTCATTCAGTTCATCAATATTTCATTAAGAGTAAAAAAAATGTGTCCCTTTTAAATTCTTCACATTGTAATTCTTGATTCATTATTAAGTCAGTATTACTTTATTATCTCTTCACTAATTTGTTGAGAACTGAACTAAATGAATGATACAATGGTTGTATTGTATATCTGATAAATCCAGGAACAAAACACCAACAATCACACATTTCTGTTGTATGTGAGGCAAGGTTGGACCAAAATGGATGGAGGCAGAGCAGATGGAGAAGACTTTATTAGAGGGTGATCAAACAGACATGTAGGCAGGCGAACACAGCAGGGTGGGTATGTAGGGGCAGAAACAACAAGAAACACTGGGAAGAACACAGACGAACTGACAAGGAAACAACAGAAAGGAACACATATATGTAATGTGTGGGTGAGTGGAGACAGGCGAAAGCAATCAGGGCGGAGCAGAACAATCAAAGAAGCAGAAAACACACAGAGGCAGGAAGTAAAATGACAGACTTGTGAGGAAAGGAAAGAATACAAAATAAAACAGGAAGTGTGAAAAACAACTGGAAACAGACTAATTTAAGGAGAGGGAAAAGACAAAAAACAACAAACACAGGACACAAGAAAGAGAGAGACCAACAGGATCATGACAGTTTCAGTTTAAATGGAACATTTCTTCCTCCAAATGATTATCAAATGTTTGTTTACACACGTGATGTTAATCATGTGGTAAATTTTAAGTAAACACAAAATACAAATGAATAAAAAGAAATATATACATTAATTATGTTGATACCAAGACATAAAGTCTTCTTTTCTTGGTCCTCAGTGAAGCTTTCCTCTGGTTCTTTAACACAAAAGGAGCAGCAAAGCTCAGCAAATGTAACAAGACTCTCTCTCTCTCTGTTAACATATCTGTTAAATTTAGTGAGATGTTAACAGAGTCTGTAAAGTATGAAGGTCCTACAGTCAGACCAACAGGCCTTTGGAGCAGTGGGCTTTAGTTTACAGGATAACCTGCTGTTGGACTGTGGGCTTTAGGCTTTAAGTTGACTTTAGTTAGCTCATGTTTGATAAAAAATCACATCTTATAAAAATTGAATAATAAATGGTTGCAGACTGAGCTCGTGTTGAATCAAAAATCTGTCTCAGTTAACACACGACTTCTCTAAAATAATGTGAAATTACAGTCACTCACACAAATAAAACAACATTGTTCTCACCACCATTAAACTGCTTCTCCTGTGAGTGTTTGTTCAAAATGTTCTCTGAAAATTCCTCTCATTAACTTTATTTGGGGGCGTCAGACCAGACTGATACACCATCAACTCAGGTGATGTTCACTAACAAGGTGAATCATATTTGAATTTGTAGGCCATTAAAGTTGAACTGAGGTATTATGGATGAGTGGATGGACACCCTGCTGCTCCTCTGCTTCATGTCCAGCTCCTCTTTCAAAGTGTCTTGTGCAACACAATCAGATATCAACAGTATTTCACTGTAATACACATCATCTACAGTCACAACACAACTTGCCTGTAATTTTACAACATGTTGTTATCTGTGGGAAAATGCTGTCAGCTACTGTCATTATTTTGGAGCCATGATGCATTGTGATATACAGTTGAAGTAAAACAAACACACATTAACATCCATTCATTCAAATAGTTGTATGGAAAGGTCATTTTTAGGAGACAGGGCTGCCTTCCCCTGTGGCTCCACGTTAAGTTCCTCTCTGTTCATTAAAATAGCAGTTACTGTATGAGCAGCAGAAATATAGTCCTTTTTGATGTGGAATCATCAAGTCAAGTCACTTTGATTCATTAAGGCCAAAATCACACATTTGTCTGAAAGGATTTACAATCTGTACATCATACAGCACTCTCTATCATTAGAGTCCTCTGTTTCAAACATAGAAATTAGTCAATCCAGAAGAATCTGCTGCTCAGACTGATCTGTGAACAGTCTGTAAACACTTTAGTTGTTCATGTGTGAATGTTGCTCACACTGTTCATTTGAAGAGAGCACATGCAGAGGACAATATTTCATATTCACTTTGATCATGTGGGAGGACATCAATAAAAACAGAGCAGATCAGTGCTGACTGTGCTCTCTTATTATTTCTTCATCACATCATCTGCTTCTTCTTCTTCTTGGTGTCTTTTCCTGGCAGACACAAGTGAAAGAATCATGGAGACAGTTGACTCAGATGAGTTTCAGCCTGTTTCTCTGTCACACTGACAAACTGAGGAACACTGCTTCATGTTGAACAGCAGTTAGGACTCATGTTGGATAGAAAATCATTCTGACTGTGTTTCTTCCTCCAGGGTGGACCATGGTGGAGAGCAGAGGTTAAAACCTGGTGTGAGGAAGTGTAAGTGTGGATTTAACATAACTAATGATCAGCAAACAACACATCAGATTCTGGTAACACTTTATAATAAGTACACACTATGAAGCATTCGTTAAGCATTAATAAATACTGAATTCATCATTTACAAAGCATATTTCTGACAGGAATACTCATTAGTATGTGGTTTATAAGCACAGTTGTAGATGTTTTACTCATCATTGATGAGCACATTAGTTAACAAAGGAAAGACACAGCACATGGGAATATCAAACAAATTGCATTAATATTTATTGCAACTTCTCACAATGAAGAACATGGCTCAGTAAAAACTTGCCAACACCAACAACGGATCAGAAGTACTAAATACAAAAAAAGTACTAAGTACAAATAAAATCTTTGATTAAAAAATATAATTTTCTATATAAAAAAATAAAGTGAAAAAAATGTGTCATAATTCAAAATAATTCTAAATCTCAAGTCTCAAAATTATGAAACAGATAAAATAAAGTCAACACAATATAAAATAATAATACAAATTGTAATAACATCTTCCACAGTGTCAAAATTCAACAATGAACTGTCTTTTTAACATTTCCCATCAGTGATCTAACATTACAGCTATCGTTTTTTGAGGGGAAGCAGCTTTCCAGAAACTTTATAGGATTCAACTGTTTCCACTATTCCTGGTTCCTCCTGTATTGAAGTGATGGCACACTGTGCAGCAAACTCACTTTTACCAGATGATTGTGTTTTTTAAGAGTTCCTTATATTTGCCGGGTGCAGCAAAGAACAGCTCTGCAATTGGAGCCGTGACAACAACCGTGTTCCCGTCCACCCCAACACGCTTGAAAGCAGCCGACATGGTCAATCCTCGACTGAACAGCCTGAGAATTTTTTGTACCGGGACACCACCTGATCCAGGATTTTGGGCTGCAATTCAGAGGACCAAGAATTACTGTTATTCACAGTAAAAATGGCTGCATTTTCAAACACACACACACACACACACACTGTGTCCTCTTTTTTAAGATCTGTTAAAATACATCCAAACAAACATCAGGTTAACACTGCACAGAAAGACACATGCATACTAGTCCATAATAATCCAGAGATAAACAAACATAGTAAGTACAACTATACTATAATTTCTCCACATACTGTGTGTAGGGAGACTTACCTAACGTCAGCTGCTTCTTTTAGAGAGTCTCTCTCCTTGATAAGCTCACTAATCTTCTCCTGTTACAACTCTAGCTTCAGCTGACACATCTCCAACTCCTGGGATTTCCTTTTGTCTGCCAGCTGTGCAGCAGGGCGATGGACACATCTAAAAGAAAAGAAATGATAATAAAATGTAACTAGGATGTTACATATCAACAGTATTTCAGACACTAGTGATTTTGGCCTTGACATTTAAGCTACTTCGGACACAGGTTCTCAAGTGAAATGTATTGATTTCTATTCAATATATGTAACTGCGAATACTTCTTACGTGTAATTTTGGGATGCATTTCTTCTTATTGTAATTATTAAAATCACCATCAAATAAATATTTTCTAAACATTTCTTTAACTATAAATGCTTTTAATCACCCTATTCATAGGAACAAATGCATTGTCTTAAAATGTACAACCTTGTCTTGTACCATGCATTTTCTCCTCTGTTAAGGTACTTTCAAAGTTTTAATATTTGTCAGTTAGTCCAGGCTTTGATGCTTATTTGCATGTTATGTGCTGCGTTTACATTAGTGTGGCTAAGCTCTAATTAAAATGTATTTTTTTCGGCATGGCTAAGGCTTGTCATCCCCACTTACAAACAATAAATGTACTCTGTGTCTTTAGCTCTCCAGCTAATAACACGCTAGCCATCATCCAAACTGTGTTAGCAAAGAAACATACTCACCACATGTGCCGCTGTTAGCAGGATTGTGGCAGCGGGAGTATTTTGTGTGCAATGATGAGCAGATTCACCCGATTGAAGAAGTTTTTTAATGAGGAAAGCTCGAAAAGGAAGGCTAACCCCCAGATTCTCTTTAAATACAAAGTTCATAGTTCATTCAAACTTTACTGATAAAACATGTCATCATTAAACTTTATAGAAATGAACAACATCAGCACACAAACAAAGAATAAACCTTCAGATGTGTCTGATGATAAACTGCTGCTGTGTTGTGTCTTTTTCTCTCCATCAGATTTCTGTGAACTCACACTCGACACAAACACAGTGAACAGAAACCTCAAACTGTCTGAAGACAACAGGAAGGTGACACTGTGTGAGAGAGAAGCAGCCATATCCTGATCATCCAGAGAGATTTGACTTCTTCTGTCAGCTGCTGTGTAGAACTGGTCTGACTGGTCGCTGTTACTGGGAGGTCGAGTGGAGAGGAAGGAGTTGATATATCAGTGAGTTACAGAGGAATCAGAAGGAAAGGAGGCAGTGATGAGTGTCTGTTTGGAAGAAATAATCAGTCCTGGAGTCTGATCTGCTCTGATGGAGGTTACTCTGTCTGTCACAATAAGAAAGAAACATCCATCTCCTCCTCCTCCTCCTCCTCTGGCTCTCACAGAGTAGCAGTGTATGTGGACTGTCCTGCTGGCACTCTGTCCTTCTACAGAGTCTCCTCTGACACACTGATCCACCTCCACACCTTCAACACCACATTCACTGAACCTCTTTATCCTGGATTTGGGTTCTGGTCATCTGGTTCCTCAGTGTCTCTGTGTCCTCTGTAGGAGGGAGACAACTTCCAGTCCTGGTTTAAATGTTGGTGGACGAGGCTTCACTTTGGTTCATATTTGTCTGATTGTGTCTTTAATGTCAGAAATGTTGTTTTCTTAGAAATGATGAAATGATCTCAGGCTTGAACTTGTTTTGTTCTCGCATTGCGAAAGATGTAAATTCCAACCACTGAGCTTCTGTACTGACAAGATGGAAATGAGTCAATTATACTTCTTGATTTTTTCTTTTTAATGGGTTTTTATGACTCTGTTTTTATGTATTTTATCTTTTTTCTTCCTTCTGCCTCTTGATTTCCTGTTTGCTGTTGTGACTCTGCAGTTTTCCCCACTGAGGGATTAATAAAGGATTATCTTATCTGAAAACAGAAGCCTGGACTTCTTGACTCAGACTGGACCTCCACAAGCGCAGTCAGAAGTTAACACCATACTGAAGCAGCATTTTAAATCCAGTTATCTTAAAACTAAAAATGACCATCAGGATAAAAATATAAAGTAATTAGCAGTATGTAGGTAACTGTAATTATTATTATGATTTTATTATTTTAATTGTAATTATATTTGATCAGATGAAAGTTGTTTCCTGCAGGAAATATAAAGATATTTGAAGAATTTAAGTCACGATAATGATAAATTAGTACGTAAAATACACAAAATAGTACTAATAAAATATCAGCATACACATATTACTAGATACAAATATTCATGTCAATTTTAGTTGATTTGAATTCAAACTATATTAATATTTGTAAGTAATCTGTCATGATTTATGACATCAGTTAAAACAGAATTATAGTTTAATGTTGACTGAGTAAGTGTAAGGTTTTGATGGTGATAAACCTCTACTAACCAGATGAACCAAGCAGCATTGAGGAGCAAAGCATGATGGAAAAATAAAAAGCAGCAGACCTAACAAAATGTGTAAAAAGTGAAGCGTTGTGAATACTTTCCGGATGCACTGTACAAATTCCAGCTCTCACCAAAGCAGCAGGACAAAGGAGTCACCAAGGTGCACACACTTGCAACACTTGCATGCTCTGAATTTATTCTAATAAATGAGGAGAACAGTGGGAGCGATTACATTTACACTGATGTTGTTTTCGATGCTTCAGCTCGGGCAGATCTGAGTGTGTGTAGTTTCATATATTGTTATCATACAGGACCTGTTGTGCTCCATAATGTGACTTTCCCCTGACGCTGGTGGTCGTGTTGGGCTCTGAGCCGACCCCTGTCCCATCTGAGCCAAACGCTGCTGCCAGCATCTGGATGTGATGAGACACTTCAGATAAAAATCAGGAGTTGTTTCATCGTACAGCTCATGTCATCAACACATTTTTCATTTTCCTTCAATTCCTGCGTAACTTGATAAATGGAGTCGTTGTGTCTCTTTGCATCAGTGAGGACGCTCAGCTGCTGCAGCCAGAAAAAAACACAATAAACACTCAGCAACTAAAACTGTTGAATGAATCAAGTTTTTTTGTTTATTTGTTTCTTTATTTTTTAAATAAGTGTAAAGAACTTGAATGCATTTGATTTCCTGGTTTTAAACAAAGAAATACAAATCACATTAACTACCTGAGTCATCTGTGCGTCTGTGTCCCCTCCATCTCTGTCACCTCTCCATTTAAGAGGGACTCCCCAGTAATCCCTGCCAGCTTTTTATAAAGGGGGGCTCAGGAGCTCCGGTGACCTCTGACCCCGCCCGTCCACTGTGATGTCGGCCTTCTTCTTTATTTCAGCCAATCTTCAGAGGCAGCAGCATGAACAGCGTCCTCCACATGCTGCCACTCTGAGGCCTTTTTCACATTTAAAATGTCACTTTGAGTCAAATAAAGTTATTTTCTGATGTCATTATTTGTATTTCACACAACATGAATTTTCTTATTTTATCCTTTCTGTCGGTGTCGCCATGGTCACCATCATGCTGTCAGGTAGAATGAATATTAATTAGGGGCGTTTCATTGACTATTTATAGGCAGTTATGGGCGTGACATGAAGCCCGTAAAAGGTCTTTTCACAATACAAAACACAAAATAAACTTCCTATATCAGTCTGTGTCTGTCATGTCTCGTTGTTTGTGTTAAGTTTCATGTCTGTCATGTATCTGTTTCCTATTCTGGCGTGTCTGTTTTATTTTGAAAGTCTTTTCTTCTCCTCTCGTTTCAGGTCCCTTAACTTCCTGCCATTGTGTGTTTCCCGCCTGTGTGATTGTCTGTCCCATCCTGACTGTTCCCCATTACCTCATGTGTATATATTGTCTGTGCTTGCGGGCCGCGGCCGTGAAAATTGGTCACTGCGCCCTTATATCCAGTCACCCTTCAAGAATTGAACTCATGGTTTAAAACTGCCTTTTTTTGTTCAGTGGTACGATTGGAGGTCTCTGCAAAGAGTGTTTGAGGAAGTTGACGAAGTTATCAAAAGAGACTGAATCAACACTGCTTATGCGCGTATTAGAAAACGCCTTGTTTTTGGTGATACGCCGTCTGGCCCTCCGCCTGGTCTCGCTTCTTCCCTGTGTTCCCCGAAAATCATCAGCAAAAGGGGATTTTATGAAAACGATTTCTACGCTCCAAGACCTGAAACACATGTTTCGGATGAGCATGGGGACCATCGACCAAGCTGCCTGGGATAAAACCACGCCTGGGGAAAGAGGACCTGACTGCTGTTAGGAGGCTACTGCAGGCGTGCCTGTGCCAATCAGCGTGGGAAAAGGCCAGATCTCTCTGCTACGGTTGTGAAATCGACCACCCGAGCCAGATCCGACACACCTGTGTATTCGCACACAGTGATATCCTGGACACACACTTTCATGAAATATGTGACATGGTGTTTAAACCAATGCTGGAAAGCGCTCTGCGTCTCTTGCTGTTGCGGATCACACCCGCACACTTTTCAACAGAAAGACTTTTAGGAGCGGCTGAAGCGGTCATTTTGGATCTCGCCCCTCCTGAAAATCATAATCACGAGGCTCATCATCAGCAGTAGACGAGGCATACAAATTATGGCTCGGCTTCCTTACAGAGGACGACATTAACCAAACTGGGTCTGATTATTCACAGACATGTTGAGTGTAATCACTATGATATTATTTTCATGGAATAGGCTGTATGTGAAAAACAGAATGACATCTCTATTGTGTGCATTGATTATGGGTAGAAAAAACGTGCCTAGTGAATATGTTTCTTTTAGTAAACATGTAAAATATGTAAGAGCTAATGTTAGTAACTGGAGCCACATAGTGACCTCGTGAGCAAACTGTGACAATCCTACCCTTGTTAAAGATGTGATAACAAACTTTTTTTCTAGTGAAGACACACGTGTTTAAAGTAGGGCATGTCATTTCACTGTGTGCATTTCTTTGCGATGTGTGTCATTTCAAAGCTAAAAACAGAATGAGCTTGTTTGATTTAGTTCAACATCTAACACGGCACATGGTAGATACAAATTTGTCTTTGTGTTTAAAATATCTATGTACAGTGGGGCAATAAAGTATTTAGTCAGCCACCAACTTGTGCAAGTTCTCCCACTTAAAAAGATGAGAGAGGCCTGTAATTTTCATCATAGGTACACTTCAACTATGAGAGACAGAAATGGGGGGAAAGAATCCAGGAAATCACATTGTAGGATTTTTAATGAATTAATTGGTAAATTCCTCGGTAAAATAAGTATTTGGTCACCTACAAACAAGCAAGATTTCTGGCTCTCACAGATCCTGTAACTTCATTCTTTAAGAGGCTCCTCTGTCCTCCACTCGATTACCTGTATTAATGGCACCTGTTTGAACTCGTTATCAGTATAAAAGACACCTGTCCACAACCTCAAACAGTCAGACTCCAAACTCCACTATGGCCAAGACCAAAGAGCTGTCAAAGGACACCAGAAACAAAATTGTAGACCTGCACCAGGCTGGGAAGACTGAATCTGCAATAGGTAAGCAGCTTGGTGTGAAGAAATCAACTGTGGGAGCAATTATTAGAAAATGGAAGACATACAAGACCACTGATAATCTCCCTCGATCTGGGGCTCCAACGCAAGATCTCACCCCGTGGGGTCAAAATGATCACGAGAACGGTGAGCAAAAATCCCAGAACCACACGGGGGGACCTAGTGAATGACCTGCAGAGAGCTGGGACCAAAGTAACAAAGGCTACCATCAGTAACACACTACGCCGCCAGGGACTCAAATCCTGCAGTGCCAGACGTGTCCCCCTGCTTAAGCCAGTACATGTCCAGGCCCGTCTGAAGTTTGCTAGAGAGCATTTGGATGATCCAGAAGAGGATTGGGAGAATGTCATATGGTCAGATGAAACCAAAATAGAACTTTTTGGTAAAAACTCAACTTGTTGTGTTTGGAGGAGAAAGAATGCTGAGTTGCATCCAAAGAACACCATACCTACTGTGAAGCATGGGGGTGGAAACATCATGCTTTGGGGCTGTTTTTTCTGCAAAGGGACCAGGACGAACTGATCCGTGTAAAGGAAAGAATGAATGGGGCCATGTATCGTGAGATTTTGAGTGAAAACCTCCTTCCATCAGCAAGGGCATTGAAGATGAAACGTGGCTGGGTCTTTCAGCATGACAATGATCCCAAACACACCGCCCGGGCAACAAAGGAGTGGCTTCATAAGAAGCATTTCAAGGTCCTGGAGTGGCCTAGCCAGTCTCCAGATCTCAACCCCATAGAAAATCTTTGGAGGGAGTTGAAAGTCCGTGTTGCCCAGCGACAGCCCCAAAACATCACTGCTCTAGAGGAGATCTGCATGGAGGAATGGGCCAAAATACCAGCAACAGTGTGTGAAAACCTTGTGAAGACTTACAGAAAATGTTTGACCTCTGTCATTGCCAACAAAGGGTATATAACAAAGTATTGAGATGAACTTTTGTTATTGACCAAATACTTATTTTCCACCATAATTTGCAAATAAATTCTTTAAAAATCAGACAATGTGATTTTCTGGATTTTTTTTCTCATTCTGTCTCTCATAGTTGAAGTGTACCTATGATGAATAATTGGAGACCTCTCATCTTTTAAGTGGGAGAACTTGCACAATTGGTGGCTGACTAAATACTTTTTTGCCCCACTGTATGCTATGCCAGCCTGGAAAGACAAATACAAAGAGCACTGAAAAAGGGATATGATGAAGGAGAAGTTGTGGAAGCTGTCATCCAAGCCATTGTTCCTGGGACAAAACTGAGGAGTTACTTGGAAAGCAGAGTTGATTTGACATTGCAAGCTCTAAGGCAAATCCTGCGCACTCATTATATTGAGAAAGATGCAACAGAGCTTTACCACTCCCTCACCCATGCCGTCCAGGAACCAAAAGAAACACCAATTCAGTTTTTGGTGCGAGCTATGGACCTGAGACAACAAATCCTCTTTGCCTCACAAAGAGTTGAGTCAGGACTTAAGTACAGCATGGAGCTGATCCAAAACCAGTTTCCTCAAACAGTCATCACTGGCCTACAGGATGACACCATCCGAGGAGATCTAAAGCCACACTTACAGGATTCAAATGTCAAAGATGAAGTGTTATTGGAAAAAATGACAGCTGCATACAGCTTGGAAATGGAAAGAAAGAACAAACTGGCTAACACCTTAAGGACAAGAACAATAAAAGTAGCGGCTGTATGTGAGGAAAATGAGAAAGGTGAGCTGGAGAGCTGCACACACAAAAAAGAATAAGGCAAAATGTGGTGAAATACAAAAACGTGACACGCTCATGGACAAAGTTGACCAAGGTAATAAAGCCATATGTGAGGCCATCCAGAGTCTTACCACTCAAATAGCAGGGCTCAGCCAAGCTCCCAGAACCCATACACAAGGAATGAGTGAGCATCCCAACAGGAGATATCGGCCACCACCCGGAGCAGCATCCACCAGACGATGTCAGCAGTGTGAAACATCCAACTATGATGGTAAATGTGTCCATTGCTATAAATGCGGCAGTGCAGAACACTGGGCAGCAGGATGTCGAAAGAAAACAACCACAGCCACCCTAAATAAGATCGAAATCCCTCTCCATTCTGAAAGTATCAACCAAGCTGGTCACTTCTACCTTAATGCACCGCTCACAGGCAAACAACAGCAAGCTGCCAGACTGGTAGGAAAGAAATGTCTAGTCCGAGCCTCATTTGGTGGTGTTAGTACCACAGTTTTGTGGGACACTGGCTCCCAGGTGTCAATTGTAGGAGCAAGCTGGAAAAGAAAATACCTGCCAGATGTTGAGGTGAGACCAGTGAAGGAGCTGCTTGAGGAAGAAGCATTAGATCTCTCAGCTGCTAATGAAACTGATATTCCATATGAGGGATGGATGGGAATCGAATTCACCCTGCCCAAAAATGCTGTGTCGGGGATGAGTGATAAACCAGTTCTTGTGCCAATCCTTATTGCCAGTAGTGACTTTGAACGCCGCCATCCAATCCCCAGTATACAAGAAATCCTGGAAAACTTGGGAGGCAATTCCTGGTTCACAGTGCTGGATCAGGGAAAGGCATATCACCAGGGCTTTATGAGTAAGGCAAGTAGACTTTATGAATGGGTCCGAATCCCATTTGGTCTCACCAACGCACCAGCATCTTTTCAGCGTTACATGGAAGGATGTTTGGGAGACCTGAGGGATGCAATTTGCGTTCCTTACGTGGATGACGTATTGGTGTTCAGCCGGGACTTCGAACAACACATTCAAAATGTGAGATAGGTCTTACAGCGACAGAGACAGTGTGGTATCAAGTTGAAACCCAAGAAATGTGACTTTTTCAAGTGAGAAGTCTGTTATGTCGGTCGTGTGGTCTCTGCAGAGGGATACAAAATGAACCCAAAAGAAGTGGAGACAGTCCAGGCTCTGGAAAATGAGACGCCAGCCACTGTCCGAGAGGTGAGAAAGTTGATGGGTTTCCTCAGTTACTATCGACCTTATATCCCAGACTTCTCCAGAACCGCCAAACCTCTATATGAGTTGCTCACAAAACCAAAATCTGAGCAAAAGAGAAACCAAAAGGGAAAAAAGTCAAGCCGTCAGTCTGCTCAGTTGCCACCATCCCATCCAGTCAACTGGACAGAGATTCACCAAGAAGTCCTGGGCAAAATAGTAAAACAACTGACAAATCCACCCGTCATGGCATATCCAGACCTGGAAAAGCCCTTTGTGTTGCATGTAGATGCCTCAGAGGAGGGTTTAGGTGCAGTTTTGTACCAGCGACAAAATGGCTCACTCAGAGTGATAGCGTATGGCTCCAGGACACTAACTGCAGCAGAGCGGAATTACAAGTTACACTCTGGCAAACTTGAATTCCTAGCTTTGAAATGGGCCGTAACAGAGCGTTTTCGCGACTACCTGTTCCATGCACCCCATTTTGTTGTGTATAGCGACAATAATCCATTAACATATGTCACCAAGTCAGCAAAGCTCAGCGCCACAGGACATCGCTGGGTGGCAGATTCACCTTGAAGTACAGGCCCGGATCGGCAAACAGGGATGCGGATTTTCTGTCACGGCGAACAAGACACATTGAGGAAATAATGCAGGAATGCACTGAGGAATGCCGGCCGGAAGTTATGGAGTCCATCAGTCAAGCTTTAGAAGATCACCCAGAGAGGAGAAATCAACTGGATTTCTGCTGTCACCTGTAATCCAGACGCCCTGCCCCAAGCAAGTACCACATCTGTGCCCATCCAACCTCTTGCAGTGGATGATATCAGATCTCTCCAGAATTCAGACCCCACCATAAGCAGAGTTTTGGTCCTGAAAAGAATGCACTTGCAGCATAGACAGAAGCTGGGAGAAACTGAGGATGTCAGACAGCTCCGCAAAGAATGGCACCACTTTCAAGTAGATGATGATGGGATCCTGAGGAGAAAAACTGTGTACAGGAATCAGCTTGTGGTTCCTGAGTCATTGAAGCCACTGATCTACAAACATCTGCATGAGGAGATGGGACACTTGGGAGCTGATTGCATGGTTGCTCTGGCCAGAGAACGTTTTTTCTGGCCCAAGATGAGAGAGGAAATAGAGCACTATGTTACAAGAGTGTGTCGCTGTGTGAAAAGAAAAAAACCTAACAGAGTCACTAGAACACCCATACAGAGCACTGAGACTTCTGCACCATTTGAAATGATCTCAATTGACTACGTACACTTGGAGAAAAGTAGAGGAGGGGAAGAATACATACTCGTGGTTGTGGATCATTTCACCAAATATGCTCAGACATATGCAACGAAGGATAAATCTGGAAAAACTGCCGCCAGAAAACTCTTTGATGATTTCATCATGCGCTTTGGATTCCCGTCAAAGATACATCATGACCAAGGAAAGGAGTTTGAAAATACACTTTTCCAGAAACTTCAAAGCTACTGTGGGATCCACCACTCACGTACCTCCCCATACCATCCCCAAGCAAATCCTGCAGAGCGCTTCAATAGGACTCTGCTTGGTATGCTGCGCACACTAGGAAGAGACAGAGAAGACAAACTGGAAAGAACATCTCTCCAAAGTGGTCCATGCTTACAACTCGATTGTGCATGAGTCAACAGGGTTTTCCCCCTTTTTCCTACTGCCAGTGGATTTAATGTTTCCTAAAAGAGAGGAAAAAGCAAGCCAGTCACATGCCAGTTATGCAAAAAGGTGGAGAGAAACAATGCAAGAAGCCTACTCAATTGCCATGAGAAACATGAGAAAGGCTGCAGACAGGGGAAAGAGAAACTACAACCAGCGCAACATGGAGTTCCTCACTGGAGCCCGGTGACAATGTTCTGGTAAGGAACCTAACACCACAAGGTGGGCCTGGAAAATTGTGTAGTTACTGGGAGGACATGATTTATGTCGTCCGAGAGAGAAGAGGCCCTGACAGCCTGGTTTATGTTGTCGAACCTGTACAAGGGAAGGGAAGAGAGAGTGTTACACCGTAACCTACTCCTAACGTGTCCTTACCTTGTTGAAAAAAACACAGTCAGCACTCCCAGATTAAAAGAGAAAGATAAGAGGATGGGAGGAAAGCGGACAGCAGGAACAAATCAAAAGTTAAAGTACAGTACTTACCTAGTTGATACAGACAGCTCCAGCGAAGAAGAGTATCTCATGTGGACAGAAAAGAGACAAACCGGTCCCTCCCTCAATGTGGAAGCAGAGGAATTCATCCCGAGGATTGAGGCACAGGACAAGGGAACCTGAGGAGGTACTCTTACCTGAGCAACATGCTGGAGAGGAACCCGTAGGGGAGAGACATTGTACAGATGAAGTTTCTGCTAGTGAGTCAGAGTCTGAGGATGAACAGAGGGATGCTGATATAGAGAGGAGACCAGCAAGAGCCAGACAGCCCCGACGTGTCTACACCTACAACCAGCTGGGTCAGCCAACCTACCAGCTGTTGAAAACCTGTAGTGTTGCAGTGGGGACGTCTCCTGCGACCAGCCATGACTCTTCTACCAGACCTTCACACATGTATCCTTTTTCATGCCCGTAGTCAAAGTAACAACAGAGAAGAGAATGATTACAAAGAGTTAATGTTTCAAAATTGCTAGCATATGTTACATGTTGTGTCTGACATAATTTACAGTTCATGACAAGATTGTGATGTTAATAACAAATAACAAACAGATAAACTGAGCATTTATTTGAAAATAATAAGGTTCAGATATGGGTTGCTGGCTGAGTATAATGAAAGTATAATGATAACAGGACACAGTGACAAGAAGAATTAGCATTTGTGTACCTCTTTATTAGGATAGACAAGGAAGATGGCATAAAAAAAAAACATGTAGGAACGTGATGTTGGGTGTATGTGGTAATTTCCTTGTCTCTTGATGAAGATTGGGGGGCCCACCAACTCTTCTATGGACTACTCACCCTTCAGTACTAATGGACTGTGGACTTGGTCTTGTATTATTGCCATAGAACTTGATACGCCATAGATACTTGGATATGAGATGTGAAGAAGTTTTATAAGATCTGTGTAACCAAATCTGTTGAATTGTTATTCAGGTTAAAAACCTTTTATTATTCCTTACCATCTACAAAACGATCTATTTTGTGATAGATTGAATGTTATTGATTAATGGAAAAGAAGTGTTGGGTAACATTCTTTTTTTTTTTAGTAGGGGAGGGTGTTGAGACCTAGAATTTGTTTATATACAAGGCTAAAACATAATTTGTCTTTGCAGAGATATATTAATTTATTTATGTACATTTAATTCATTCATTTATTTCAGTTTAAAAGTAGTTTATTCATTCATTTGGACAGTAAGCCTGTCATCAGCCTGCACGTCGCAGCGGTGATGTCACACCTTTTTCTTTGTATGGCTGTGTCACCTGGACGGTGCGTGGGTGTGGTAAAATGATGTGATGTGAAAGTGAGTGCCGGCTGCTTTTCACGGAGGAAACAAACAAAAAAAAATCGAGCGCCGGGAGAATAAAGTTGCCCAACCTAAGATCCATCATTGTGTTTTTGTTAAGGGTGCAACAGAAACAGCAGCACTTTGTAATGTGAACTCACATCATCAGTGAAGAATGCAGGAAGAGTCTGAACTGGTCTGACAGCTTGGATCAACTTGGCTCAGGTTTCTCTTTGAACTGTTAATACTCTGAAGTGAAGTGATCAAATACAGCCATCTTCCTAACACTGACACTGATCTGGTTTCACTCAACAGCCTTTAGCACAGTCCAGCTCTCAACTTATTGACAGTAATGAGAAGTGATGTGTCCTGTGATGTAAAGCTTGTTGTAATGAATGAACATGTTGTTGTGTTTGTGTGAAGGTGTGGGCTCTGCTATGAATCAGTGTGAGGACAGAGAGGAGGGAGTCCCTCCCTCTAAAACCAGTCTGTGTGGGGAACATGACAGCCAGACCAAAGCTCAGAGGTGAGATGAGGATCTCCAACTGTCCACCACTCAAATCACTCCACCATCATTATTCACACTCAAAGCTCTGTGTGTGTTGTGTTGAAGGCCAGAGCAGCAGAGACCAGACTGTCCTGGACCTGGACCTGGACCTGGACCCAGCTGTGTGTCCTTAAAGAGTGACCAGGTCTATTGGTCGAATTTATTGAACTTCAAAGATGGACAGCAGTCTGATGATGAGATGTAAGAATTTAAACTGGATTTATTTTTCTTGTTTAGTATTAAAACATTTCAGTTTCAACATAATACATTTGACCAGATACCAAAATACAAGAAAAGCATCTGTTTCTGTATAAATAGTTAAATCTAATATTTGTAAAGAGTGTTTCATGCAGACAGAATTGTAATGAGCATGTAATCATTGTTCAAAGTGTGTGTCCTGTGTCTGTAGGAGGATCCAGCAGTGTTTCCACCAGGATCCACTAGATCACATGTAACACTGTGTGTCATTATATGTTCACAATCATCATATTTGCTCCACAGAGTTCAGCAGCAGAGATCAGAGGTTCCCATTGGTCAGTCTGTCCAGCAGCATCAAACACACCTGGACTCCATATTTAAGGTGTGTAAACTTACAAACACAAACACTACTGCTAATGACAGCAAACACAACAACCCTGTTTCCTACAAATGAGATTTATATCTGACTTTTGTTGCTTGTTATCAACATGCATATTTGTCCAAAGAGGTTGTGCTAAAGCTAAAGTCTGGGTAAACTTAAATATTGCCTCGGTGCATTGTGGGATTCTGTGTAGTTATTGAATCCTGCTATTTTTAACGTTATCTGCAAAGAACAACCATGAACACACTCAATGACTGCTGCTAGACAACGTTATGTGTTAAACTACAAATAGAAAAATATCCTTCAGTCTTTAAATCTGTTTTCCAGTCCAGGAAATCGTCAGTGAACTAAAATCATGGACGAGCATTATAAAATATAGATAAAGTCAGAGGGGATCTGTCAGGGCCCTCGAGGCCCTCAGAGAGGGCCTAAAATATTCTAAAAATACTTAAAAAGTAATCAATTATATTTTTTATTAATTCATAATTTGACAATCAACATCTAAACAAAATGTTTCTGAGGAAATAAACCCTTCAAAACTGTTTATTCACTTTGTGTTGGAATATAAAGGGTTAAATAAAAAATGAAAATGCACCATTGTCAACCAATCAGAACTCTGCTGCCTCTGCAGTTGCTAGGCAGAAAATACCTGCTTTCAGCTCTGTGATTGGTGGTCCAGCTACAAATTTACAGAGGCCGACCAATAGTAATTCAATGAGAGACTCATTTCAAATGACAGTAAAATTGACCAATCATATCGTCCCTCTAAGTGGGTGGGCTTTATTATCTCTAACTTTATGACGAGTTCCTCCCGCTGTGTGGAGAACCAATCACAAGCTGGCGGGAAAAAACACCTGTACACGAGCTAACTAGCCTGTTAGCTAACCTGTTGGTTCATGATGGAGCTTGTTAGAAACTTTACCGCTAGTGAGGAGGACATGATGGAAATTTATGATCCACTCTGTTCTCAAGATGAACATTTAATGTTGGAGTTAATCAACAAAGGAAGACCAACACCAGAGACTTTATTTTTAAGTAATGCGATCATCAAAGGGTTATTTAATTAAACATTAAGCATTTTTACACAGTAAAAAAAAAAAGCAGTAAATGTTAGCCGGTGGTGGTTATTGGTATAAATGCTCATGTTTTTAATCTGGATTTATCTTTACTATTTTTAACAAGACGGAGTGCAACAACACAATTTTGGGAAAAGTCAAAAACTGAGGGCCTTTAATTTTTATTAAAACATAATAATGAACATTTGAAAAACAGTCGCAGGTACATTTTACCTGTTGGCGGTTCAAGTGTTAAAATCTGATAGACCAGTAGTAATTAACCTGGTAACCGTTTCCCCAAATAAACTGTAACATAGCGTAGACCTGCAGGCTGCTGTGCCAATCTGATGAGATTATTTGTGAGATAATATGTGTGTGTTCGTGTGCTGTCACCGTGTGTGTGTGTGTGTGTGTGTGTGTGTGTCAAACTGAACAAGATTGTAATTTTAACTCTTTAATTATTTTATTCGGACACCTTACATTTATTTCCTTGTGCTTTGTTCCCAAACCAAATTCAACTTCCTGCTTCCTGCATACACCCAGAAGAAAATGTAATCCAGCCATCATGATGTTTCTGGGCTGAGCTCAGACTAAATACTGGACTACCATTGTGATCCAGTCTCCATGCTGCACTCTGTAGACCAGCAGGCTTTCAGTCTGTCACAGATGATCTGATGTTGAGTTCTACCAGTTAAAGTTCACATTTTCTTCTGTTCCAGCTGCTGGAGGAAAACATGCTGAGTTTTGTGAAGAAGGAGCTGAAGAAGATCCAGAGAGTTGTGAGTTCAGATTACCCAGAATGCTTGGAGAGTCAGAGGGAGGATGAGGAGGTGTTGGACGGTGAGGATGAAGAGCAGAGGAGGAGCAGCAGAGAGGCATTTCTGAAGATCACACTGCACTTCCTGAGGAGGATGAAGCAGGAGGAGCTGGCTGACTGTCTGCAAAGCAGTAAGAGGATTTGAACAGATTTAACATGATGGAAAGAGGAAATGGAGGCAACATGGGAGAAGTTTACATTTAAAACTCTGCTGTTAATATGATGCACACATTTGAATCACATCTATGAATTCTTCTGGGCTGAAAACACAAACTGTTAAAAACTGATGTGCTGAAGAGATTTCACAGAGAAGGAAAATAAATACCATTTTGATGTCTGAAAGTTTACATTTATCAGATTGACTGTAGCATCAACTTAATAATTACATTTCTTGTTTGCTTGTTTCCTCATCACCGGGGATTTTAACCACGCTTCCCTGTCTGCCACTCTCCCCAACTTCCACCAGTACGTGAACTGCTGCACCACTGCATCACAGATTACATAAACTTCTGTGTAGAAACCACCTGTGCCCACCAAGAGGGTACGGTGTTTCCCAAACAACAAGCCCTGGGTGAGTCCTGATCTGAGAGCCTTGCTGCAGGAGAAAAGGAGGGCTTTCCAGTCAGGAGACAGAGATGAACTGAGGAGGGTGCAGAGGGATCTGAAATGGAAGATCAAAGAGTGCAAGGCCAGCTACAGGAGGAAAATGGAGGACCACCTGCAGCAAAACAACGCGAGGGAGGTTTGGAGAGGACTCCAAGCTATCTCAGGACAGGGTAAAAATGAGAGGAGGAACCCTGAGCCTGGAGACAGAGACTGGGCCAACAAGCTAAATCTGTTCTTCAACAGATTTGATACTGGGCCCACCTCCACCCCCCTCAGCCTGAGCAGAGACCAGCCCACCTCCAGCTCCCTCTGCCTGCACGCCCCCTCACCACCATCAACACCTCCACCATCTCTGGGGCTCTCACCATCCCCCCCGCCTTCACCACCATCTCTACAGTGCTCCTCTCCTCCACCCCCTCCCTCTCCTAATCTCTTCACACCTACAGTGGATCAGGTGAGAACGCAGCTGAAGAAGATCAAAGCCAGGAAAGCCACGGGTCCTGATGGCATCAGCTCCAGACTCCTCCGGGACTGTGCAGACCAGCTCTGTCAGGTGGTCTGCTACATCTTCAACCTGAGCCTGAGTCTGGAAAGAGTTCCTGTCCTGTGGAAGACTTCTTGTGTGGTTCCAGTCCCCAAAACTTCACGCCCCAAGGGAGCCCAACCACTTCAGACCCGTGGCCTTAACGTCTCACCTGATGAAGGCACTGGAGAGGATCGTCCTCAGGCACCTCCGCCCCCTGGTGAGCCCAAACATGGATCCCCTGCAGTTTGCATACCAACCCAGGCATTGGGGTGGATGATGCCATTGTGGATGATCATCTACCTGCTGCAGAGATCCCTGTCTCACCTGTCTCACCTGGAGGACGCTGGAAACACTGTGAGGATTACCTTTTTTGATTTCTCCAGATTTCTCCAGTGCTTTCAACACAATCCACCCCTCACTGCTCAGGGTGAAGCTGGAGAGAGCGGGGGCCAGTGACCAGCTGGCACCAGCTGGCTGCATGGGTCACCAACTACCTCACTGACAGACCCCAGTTTGTGAGGCTGCAGGACTGTGTGTCCGATGTGGTGGTCTGCAGCACAGGTGCCCCCCAGGGAACAGTCCTCTCACCTTTCCTCTTCACCCTGTACACATCAGACTTCACGTACTCCACGGACAGTTGCCACCTTCCAGAAGTTCTCCGATGACACTGCCATTGTGGGATGTGTGTCAGAGAGGGAACGACTGTGAGTACAGGAAGGTCATCATGGACTTTGTCGACTGGTGTGAGCTGAATCACCTTCAAGTCAATGCCAGCAAGACAAAGGAGATGGTGATCGACTTCAGCAGGAAACCCTCAGACATTGCACCAGTGAACATCCAGGGACTTGACATCGAGAGAGTGAGGACGTACAAGTACCTGGGTGTTCATTTAAATAACAAACTGGACTGGACTGGACAACACTGACAACACTGACTCGCTCTACAAGAAGGGTCAGAGTCGTCTGTACATGCTGAGGAGGCTGGGATCTTTTGGTGTGTGCAGGCCACTGCTGAGGACCTTTTTATGAGACTGTGGTGGCGTCTGTGGTCTCCTATGCAGTGGTCTGCTGGGGAGGGGGTGTTCTGAGCGGGACAAGAAGAGGCTCAACAGACTGATTAAAAGAGCCAGCTCAGTCTGTGGCTGCCCCTGGACTCCATCGAGGTGATGGAGTCCAGGGGGCAGCCACAGACTGAGAGAGTTTATATATCAGTGAGTTACAGAGGAATCAGAAGGAAAGGAGGCAGTGAAGAGTGTCTGTTTGGAAGAAATAATCAGTCCTGGAGTCTGATCTGCTCTGATGGAGGTTACTCTGTCTATCACAATAACATAGAAACATCCATCTCCTCCTCCTCCTCCTCCTCCTCTGTCTCTCACAGAGTAGCAGTGTATGTGGACTGTCCTGCTGGCACTCTGTCCTTCTACAGAGTCTCCTCTGACACACTGATCCACCTCCACACCTTCAACACCACATTCACTGAACCTCTTTATCCTGGATTTAGGTTCTGGTCTGGTTCCTCAGTGTGTCTGTGTCCTCTGTAGGAGGGAGACAACTTCCAGTCCTGGTTTAAATGTTGGTGGACGAGGCTTCACTTTGGTTCATATTTGTCTGATTGTGTCTTTAATGTCACAATCTGTTTTAATAAAGTTTTCTTGGAGCATATAGAATCTCCTAATGGCTGTAGTGTTTGTCATTTAATTCACTAAAGGTTTGAAGACAAAAAAACGTCCTGCTTGTTTTTCAAATATAAATCTATTACAAAAAATCTGAAATCCTAACAGTAATTTTGGAACAAAATATAAAGTAACATTAGAATATAATCAAAAAGTGTCTTGGTATAAAAATGAAAAAGTACGTGGGTCAGGATTCAGCAGTCCACCTACTTCTGAACAACAAAGGACACTCTTTGGAGGACTGCAGTGTTCATGTTTAGTCCTGAGACAGATGTTTTGAAAGAGATGTGAAGGTCCTGTTTTTGTTCACCACTCTATACTTTAATTTGTGTTGAATGAGTATGAATTGTGGAATTGCGATGGTAAAGGGGTGCAGATCCAATGCTTTGAACAAATATGTACCGTACTTATACAGTTGTGTTCAAAATAATAGCAGTGTCTTTAAAAAGGTGAGTAAATGTCAAAATTCTTTAAATAAATAGTACTTTAATGAACACAAATGCATTGGGGACACTGCACATTCTATTTCAAAGAAAGAAAATTGGAAAAAGTCATTAAATTTTATAATATTCCACAGAAAGTCAAGAAATGTAATGTTCAAAAAAATAGCATTGACATCTGTCTTTGGATACTCAAAAATGTACTGTACAAACTATAAATTCTTGAAAATTCAACTTTGCTGAGTATCCTAAACTAATATTTTGTTGCATAACCATGGTTTCTGATAACTGCTTCGTATCTGTGGTGCATGTAGTCGACCAACTTCTGGCAACGGTCAACAGGTATTGCAGCACCAGGTCGACTGTACTACGTTCCACAATTCCTCTGCGTTTCTTGGTTTTGCCTCATGAACAGCATTTTTTATGTCAGCCCACAAGTTTTCTATGGGATTAAGGTCCGGGGATTGTGCTGGCCACTCCATTAGTTGGATGTTGTTGGTCTGGAACCATGATTTTGCTCGCTTGCTGGTGTGTTTGGGGTCATTGTCTTGTTGAAACATCCACTTCAAAGGCATTTCCTCCTCAGCATATGGCAACATGACTTCTTCCAGTATCCTGATGTACTCAAACTGATCCATGATCCCTGGTATGCGGTAAATAGGACCAACACCGTAGTACGAAAAACATCCCCATATCATGATGCTTGCACCAGCATGCTTAACTGTCTTCACTGTGTACTGTGGCTTGAATTCAGTGTTTGCAGGACGCCTGACAAACTGTCTGTGACCCTTAGACCCAAAAAGAACAATCTTACTTTCATCAGTCCACAAAATATTACGCCATTTCTTTTCAGGCCAGTCAATGTGCTCTTTAGCAAATTGTAACCGCTTCAGCACATGTCGTTTCTTTAACAATGGGACTTTGCAGGGGGCTTCTTGCTGGTAGATTGGCTTCACATAGACGTCGTCTGATTGTAACAGTACTCACAGGCAAGTTTAGATCTTCTTTGATCCTCCCGGAGCTGATCATTGGCTGAGCCATTGCCAGTTTGGTTATTCTCCGATACCATTCGAGACGTTGTTTTTCTTTTTCTTCCTCGTCTTTCTGGTTTTGGCTGCCATTTTAAAGCATTTGATATCATTTTAGCTGAACAGCCTATAATTTTCTGCACTTCTTTGTAGGTTTTGCCCTCTTTTATTAATTTCTTGATTAAAAAACGCTCTTCATCAGAACAGTGTCTTGAACGACCCATTTTACTCAGTTTTTCAGGACAAGTGCACAGCCAGCATATGCAATGTCAGTTGCCTTTGATCCTTAAGTAAGGACCACCTGTTAACACCTTTTTTTTTTTCACATAATCAACGTTCTCTCTAATTGAACTCACCACTGCTATTTTTTTTAACACACCCCTTTCGGTTAATCATTCAGCTTCACAGAATCAGCAGCATGCACGGCAGGCCTGTTGGGTCTGTTGGTTTTCTATACCTTTACTATACCCTCCAGAAACTTACTTGCGGTGTAGAGGTTGAAATTTTAACAAAAAAGGTGATTTATCTTGCTACTGTTGAGGGACTGCTATTATTTTGAACATAACTGTATAGACTTAGACTTAGACTTAGACTTCATTTATTGATCCCTTTGGGATGACTCCCTCAGGGAAATATTTCCAGAAACATAACAGGTAAAAATAAAACAGTAGCAAAATACACAGTATAAAGTAAAAATAAAACAGTAAGTACTTAGAAATACAAAATATAAAGAATGGGAATGGCTTTGTAAATAAGTGCATAAGTAAATAGAAATTATTGGGCTGAGTATGGCTGTGTGAAATAAGTTATGGATTTGTATAGTATAAGTATAAGTTAAGTGTTATAAGTGTATTACAAATTATTATGGCTTTGTATGTATAAGGGTTATTTAAAATTATTGCAACTGAAAAGTGGAAAAAGTTATTGTAGGGGAAAAAGTGTCCGATAGTGAAAGTAAGGTACTGGCTTACCACCCCTACTCTATGTCCTCCTCCCCCTTGGAGGAGTTGTAGAGTGTACATGATGGACAAAGGAGTTTGAGCCTGTTGGTCCTGCAAAGCAGTCTGAAGGCTCCTCTGGTTGCTGAGACGGTGTGCAGAGGGTGCTGGCTTGTCATAATATCCAGGAGTTTGTCCAGAGTGACTCTGCCACCAGAGAGTCACCAGAGAGTCCAGCTTCGTGCCGACCACAGAGCGGCCCGCCTGATCAGTTTATCCAGTCTGGAGTGTCCTTTTTGGAAGTGCCCCCCATCAGTGTAAAAGAGGACAGGCAACCACAGAATGGTAAAACTCTGCAGGTTTGCTGCACATGCTGAAGGACCGCAGTCTTCCCATGGAAGTACATCCTGCTTTGTGTGTGGCCAGTCCAGTTTATTGTCCCCACAGCCCGAAGTAAAGCTGTATGAGTCCACTGCCTCCATCAGCTCCCTCTAGCAGGACTGGTCGCGGTCTGGTCTGGATGCAGCAACATCCATACAGTCCACTGGCTGTCAACTGTCAGGACCTCCAAAGAACAATTCCTCCTTCGTCTTAGAGGTGTTGAGCTGTAGGTGGTTAGTGTGGCCCATAGGAAGTCACAGTCTCCGATGATGGAGATAGCTGAAGAACACTTTGAGTTGTAGAGAAGTCTGAGGTGTACAGGGTGAAGAGAAGAGGCCAGCACTTGCCCTGGGGGGCTCCAGCGCTGCTGCTGAACGGTAGACCACCAAAATAGGAATGATTCAAAACTGGATGGTATTGAAGGCTGATGCAGCAATCTGATTTTCTGGCCTTCTACTGGGGTCATCTGGACCTGGGGTCTGACTCCAGGGGAACACCGGGATGTCTTCCAAACTCTCCCACATTAATGTACTCTGCCGCGCATGGAATCATGTAGGGTTCCCCCATTCTGCGCGCAGGTCTTCAGTAGTCTGGGCACACTTTATCTGCTGTCCTCTGCCTGCGGCTTTCCTAGCTTCCTCAGCTGTCCTCTGAACTTCCTGCAGGACTGGTTGAGGGCGAGGGTGGGGGGGGCAAGGACTGGTTGTGGTGTCTAACCTGAGAGAGGTGTGTGGTGTCTGGGGAGGTGGAGAGGAGAGGGGGGGATGGCTGTTGAGGGCTGTGGGGGGGCCAAGGACTGAAGAAGTGCCTGTTGAAGAACTCTCCATTGTCCCCCCTAGCTCTGGTCTTTGTGTTGAACTGTGATGGTCTTCACACCTTCCCAGACCTCCCTCATGTGTTTTCCCTCATTCTGCTCCATTTCTCCTGTAGGCCTTGGCTTCCTTCTCAACAGTGTTTCACCTCCTGCTGTGCTGCTTTCTTGGCCTCCCTGTCTCTGCTCCTGAAGAAAGGCATTACCATTTATTTGGGTACCAGTGCAGGGGAGACATGTTCAGGTAATCCTGTCAGTCAGATGGGAGCACATCCCAGACTTGGTGTTAAAGCAGCTCTCTCAAGGCACTTTCCACCGGTTCTTTTGGACAGGGGGGTACCATCTCCTGAGAGGAGCCAGGGGTTTTGGACCAGGTCTCTCCACAGTACCACCACACATCAGGAGATCTTGTCTGTTGTTTCTGGTCGGACAGTCTACAACCTGTTAAAAACAGCCAAAGTGAGTCCAAAGAGCATGGTTAAAGTCCCCAGAGATACATGAACCTCAGGGTTTAGCCTTGCCGTGACAGAGTGGATTTTCTCACAGTGGCTGCGTCCGCCCTCGGAATGTAAACACAGAGGTGATCACGCGACTGTCTCCCTCGGCAGTAATATGGTCACGTAGCAGCTAGTAGTTGTCCTGGGTTACACCATAAAAGTTCCCCCACCTCTTTTCCCGCTCGCCTTAGTGTCTTTTACACAGTGAATCCCAGAGGTCCACGTTAGCATCCGGTACTAGGTGGTTCAGCCATGTCTCCGAGTGAAAAGCGCTCTCCCGGTATCCGCTGGTTGTTCAGTTAGCTGGGTAATTCCCCATGGACGGAGGGAATACTGTAGCTTAGGTACTCTCCTCCTCAGCTCCGCCGGGACCCCCGGTCGTCCCTTTGTTCGCAAGCCAGCAGTCATAAGGAGGAAACTTGTTGCATATTAAAGTTGAAAATATCTGGCTCTTGGTTGCATGGGATATATAAAACATGGGATATATAAAACACAATCTCTTCACAAGAAGAGTAAAGAAGAAGAAGTAAAAAAGGTAAAAAAAGAGCTGAAAGAGCTGAAAACTGGAGAGCTACTGGAGAGGCAGCCGTTCACACAGCGCCAACTTGATCGGATCTGTATATAGTGAAGAATGCTGATGAGATATGAAACATGCCTGAGGGAGGTCTCACACAGCGCCAACTCAATGTGTCACTGATGAGATATGAAACCTGTGCTGCTCCACCCTGAATAGTGAATAAGGTACTCTTTTGGGTTCATATATTTGTAAATCTGAAGGAGTCAGTGCCTCACCAGCCATGAACTTTACCACACGTCAGTGAGAAGTATCAGTCAGTCTCTGCAGGAGGCCCTAAAGCTGGAATGCAGCAACATCCATACACTGTCAAAAGAACAATTCCTACTCCTAGGAACACAATGATGGAGATAGCTGAAGATAGCACTTTTGTTAACGGTAGACCACCAAAATAGGAATGATTCAAAACCTGATGCAGCAATCTGATTTTCCTGGCCTTCTATGCTCATCTGGAACTCCAGGGGAACACCTAAAACATTTTCTGGCCTTCTAATGTACTCATGGAATCTCTGGCGTTTAAACTTCCTGCAGGACCACTCCCGACCCTAGCAACTCTTTTGGTGATTATAGGCAACAGAAAGAAAGGCATTACCATTTATACCAGTGCACATCCTGTTCCCTGTCAGTCAGATGGGAGTTTGGGTCAGAGGAGCCTCTCTCCACAGTACCACCACACATCAGCTCTGACTGTGGTGTGATCTACAAACCATTTAGACTTGTAATCAGAGCTGTCAGTGGTCACGTTAGTAGTTACACCATAAAAGTTTCCCACTTTTACACCAGAACCAAATCTGTGAGTGAAACGGGTATAGTTAGCTGGGTAAGGTACTGTAAGGTACTGACCCTAAGTCATAAGGTTGTGTTTAAGTGTGTGTTGTTGTCCTCCCTGCCTGAGAGAGGTGCTGTCACCCTGTCCCTCCCCTTTTTTGTGTGCTGTGTGGTGGCCGGTGATTGTGAAGTGGTGATTGCAGGATTGGATCAGCTCAAAATGAGACCTGCCCAGGGCCAGGCGCTTCACCCTGTCCCTCCCCTTGTTGTGTTCTCTCTAGGTTGGCCGGTGTGTGTGGTGCTGCCCATGCCGGCCAGCTGTGTGTCCTGAATCCCGACCAGACTGTGGTGTGCTGTGTGCTGTGGTGCTGCTGTGAAAATTGTATTGTGTGTGTGGTGCTGTTGTGTGTGTGGTGCATGTGTGCCTTGAGTTTTTTGTTAATTCTTTGGTTCAGTCTGGGTAAATTGTAGGGGGGAGAAGCTATTTATTTTCATAAGTTTTCTCTTGTTTATGTTTAGGGAGGCAGGTAAGATACCTGTATTTTATTTTTATTATGAAATAGGTAAGTTAGTAGATTTTCATTTCTAGATGGTTTTGTTTGTTGTTTTGGCCGTGCTCCCCCCGACGCCTATGATACCCAGTATTTATTAATAAATATTTTGTGTTGGACTGCAACCTGAATCTCTTCTGGTCATCCTTGAGAGAGGGAGTCACACATTTTATGTTGTGCTTTAGTTTCCCCTAGGCTGGGGCTTAACAGTACAAAATAAGGGGAGCTGCAACTTTTACTGGTGGTAACAAATAATGTACAGTATGGCACAAGATATTTGCTGGAGGATTGGAGGAGCTGAAACGTTGGAGCACATACTTAAGCCCCTCTGGGTTATTTCCAGGATTTAGTCTAAAAGGTACAGTGCCTAATTGGGGGCCGGCAGGTGGCACATGCTACACAATTCCTAACACCAAGTTCACGAGCTGTATACATCATCCAAATGAACCATTCATTTTCTGGGGTGGTGTGACAGGAGGATTGGGGGTTGACGTTGTTGTGCAGTTCATAGTTTTTGCTTGAGTTGGTTTGGTACAATTAACTACGGAGATATGTAATTTTGTCTGAATGTCTTTTCCAGTATTGTCAGCCCCTAATGTGTTCTTAATGTTCCTGAGTCTCTTGAGATGTTAGCGTTGTTTACAGTTATGTAGACTGGATTACACCTTTTATCATCACAGGGTATTTCATTAACAGTGCCTCTAACCATCTTCCATAGTTTTTCTGTTGTTCAGTGGACAAAAACACAGGGCCCCAGGCTGTACATGGGAAGCCTGTTCACAGATATTTGGAGTTTGCTGTCAGATATTGGGGCCACCCTGTTGGACACTTGTTTGTGGAGCATAAATCAGTTAAGAAGGTAGTTTCTTGTCGGCTGCACAGTGTGAAATTAATCGAACCATCATTCTGTGTGTGTTTCTCTTTTGCCGTGTCAGTGTCTTAGACTGTTGTATTGGAGTAGTGTTATTGTCTTTTTGGTTATTATTCTTTCATTCTTTGGAATTCCCACCAAAATACAGGAAGCACTATGACTAATACTATCACTGATAGTACACATATTGTTCCCCCAAACTCCCACATTCCTTGGTGTCGGAAAGGATGTCAAGGTTTAGGTCTAGGTGTTATTTTCAGTGCATGTGAAAGCCTAGGAATCACAGACAGGGCTGGTTGGGTCAGACAGTGGTGGTACCTTTTTACAGTGTGACAGATGGATCCAAGAGGATTTTTCAGCTATTGTGACTGTGGTCGGTGTGGACAGCAGCACTTGGTAGGGTCCTTCCTACCGCAGCGAATGCCAATGCTTCCTTTCGATGGTTTTGATTAAAGCCCAGTCTCGTGGCTTGAGAGTGATTTGTTGGTCTGGATCACCAACAGTAGTGGTAATTTCTTTTCTTTTCAACATTTTTGTCATATAGTCAGCTATGGATTCTGACACGTGTTGGTCTTCTCTAATGAATGGTCTTAATTCTTGTAATCTGTAAGGTCTTCCATATAGTATTTGAAATGGTGAGAGTCCTAGTGAGCTCAGTAAAATGTGCATGTTTAGCATCACTAGGGGATGACATTGTACCCAGTTGTTTCCTGTTTCTGCCATTATTTTCTTTAGCTTAGATTTTTATTTTACAGGTATTCCAAAAACAATTGTTAGGTGTTTGATCTAATTTACAAACTGTACATATTATACAATAGTATACAATATATTTTTTCTGGTATTCCAAGTCTTTGTTATTGTGGTTTTGGCTACTGTTACCACATCTGGTGTTCTTGTAGGGATTATTTTAACCCATCTTGAGAAAATATCAATGATTACTAGACAATACCTCTTATTCTCACAGAGATTAAGTTAAATGAATTCCATACATGTTGGCTTGTATTTTCCACAGATTTTGCATGAGGGGCAAAGTTTTTTAGAGTAATTTGTAAAACCATATGTTGTAAATGTTTGGTTTATTATAGATACCATGTCATTGTTTAGCTTTTGGTTTCTGGCCAAGGTGTACTCTCCTGTGTGTGCTGGTGCACCAATGTAGTAGCTTACTGTGTGTTCCTAAGGAAGAATAGTAATTTACTTCTAAGGAAGAATAGTAATTTACTTCTAAGGAAGAATAGTAATTTACTTCTAAGGAAGAAATGTAATTTACTTCTAAGGAAGAAATGTAATTTACTTCCTGATACTGGTTGCCATGACTCACCACATTCTTCTGTTTTTGTCACAAAGGAGCCTAAGTCTTTCCACTTGGTCGGTTTTGTGAGTGAGACATGTGGGCTACACATTCCTCCAAACAGTTTCTTTTTCTCATTCTCTAGAGCACAACACCCACAAAACCACTTTGTTTCCAGAATAGATTGGTCAGTCTGATTTCAGAGCAAGTTTGTTTGAAAAACTGTCTCATAATTTAGGCCTGGCATGTGTCTGTAATACAGTGTGCAATGTATTTTGTCTGGGTACTGGTGTTGAGCTCCTGGAACTGCTACATCACTGGTTAGTTTTAACAGCTTGTTGGTAATTGAGGACAGTCCAGAAATAAATTGGTCTAAACTATAAAAGTAAAGTGGGTTTCTCTCACCTTGCACTACATAGTTTTCTGATATCTCAGTTGTAATGACTTTAATTCCTCCAGCTGTGTTACTCCAGTTCCTAGTTTTCTCATTAGGTCCCTCCCTAATAGGTTTACTCTTATAGGTTCCTGTATCATGGTATTATAAGGAGAGATAGTTCTTTATTACAGCTTGTTTCAATACTTCAGTACTAATTTTGCATTTCATTTCCTCATTTGACATTTATTTTCTTTGTTAGCTATGTACTCAGCAAATGTTTTTATATTTGTACATGTGCTTATTGACACTATCCCTCCTGTTGAGACATGATCTAACTCATGTCCCAAGATTGTATCTCTATAATGCTTCTGTAATAAATTAAAATGTTATTCCTTTACATATTATTGTATAATTATTAATCATTTAAAAATGTGTTATAAATATATTTGTGTGTGTGTGTGTATGCAGTAAGGAGAGCATAGATCTGTGAGTTCCAGAATCGCACTGATATCGCTCCCGTAATATTTGATATTCATTTAATTTTTGCAGTTCTTTTAGCTTAGAAATGTATTCTGGTTAAAAAGTAGAAAGTGTATTGCTTCAAATGCATATAATGTTTTCTTCTGGAGCTCTGCTATCTGTCTGTCCTCCCAGTCCAGGCACCTCCTGTCATCGCCTGTGCCTCTGTGCCCTCTCCTGTCCATTGTCCATCATTCTTTAATCATTAAATAATTGCTTATTTTCATCAGTTTAATCAAGAGAGCAGTGTTTCCACCAAAAGTACCAGGAACCACTTTCAAGGAACTAAAAAGGTTCCTGGGACACTTTAAAGTACCTCCCGAGCAGGGACTTATTTTGGGTTGAAAAAATTGTCCTGGACCTTTATTTAGACCATATTTAGGTGTCATTCTGACTGACTGTGAGGCAAATCTATTTATTTCTCTCATTTCAGAAACAATTCAAAGTTATTAATCGAAGACACCAACAGCATTGAGACAACGTGCAAAAGAAGCACGAGGACAATCAAATACAATTAAAATCACTCATTAAAATAGAAAATACTACAAGCTCAAACAGAATAAGACAGGTATGAAATATTGTTCCAGATATACAGCTCCTGTTTTGTTTTTTGTCTATTTAACTGAAGAAAGATCTGGCACATCGAGTCACTGATTTATTCAATGCACTTCCTCAGTGTTTGTATTATGTATTATGTATTATATATCTCAGAATAATCAGTGATCTTAACTGTTCTTAGGTACTGTTTCAGGTTAAACTGGTTTTCACGTCACTCTGATGTTTTTCTAGACTCTGAACTTGTGAGGCTGTGACGGCGTCCTCAGATCAAATGCACACAGACACCAGGACTGAGCAGGAAGAAATGAGCAGCTTCTTCTCTCCCAGTGTTTCCTCCACACATGAAGGTGGAAAGTGTCTGTAAGCTGACCTGAAGTCAGTTCAGCAGGTGAGAATCCTACCAGAAGAATCTGTAAATGTTTGATCATCAGGATCACTTTGATCACATTGTGCTGTATCACTGTTTAACTGGACAGTAGAAATGTTTCTTCATGCTGATTGGCTGTTTCCAAATATCTCTTTGAAATCTGCTGTCCAGGTTTCTCTGCCAGTTAAAGAAGCGTGACTTTAGAAAGATTTACATGTAATATTGTTTGAGTTTGTCAAGTGGAATCAGCAGCACTTTGATTGTAATGTGAACTCACATCATCAGTGAAGAATGCAGGAAGAGTCTGAACTGGTCTGACAGCTTGGATCAACTTGGCTCAGGTTTCTCTTTGAACTGTTAATACTCTGAAGTGAAGTGATCAAATACAGCCATCTTCCAACACTGACACTGATCTGGTTTCACTCAACAGCCTTTAGCACAGTCCAGCACTCAACTGTCCCAGAGGCTTTAAAACTCTTGCTGGATGGACCAGAGCCAGTCCAGTAACCATAGTAACTGTACTGTAGAAATGTTTCTTGGTGCTCTACAGATGTTTAAATTTTCTTTTTTGATAGCAGTAGAAATTTCATAAGAAAAATCTACTTATTAAAGGAAGATGGTTTGAGAATGATTCACACATTTTACTGTGTAAAAAAAAAAATTGCAGAACTGGTTGTAACAACCTGGCTGTATTTTCTTTTTTAACTGTTAACACTTGCGTCTCATGCAATTTAATTTATAAATCAACAAAACACAAGTCTCCTCCTTTATTTTTATTTATTAGCTTACTTTAATGAGAGGTCAACAGGGTATGCACTGAATCAAACTGTTTGTGAATTTGAAGTGCAGCCTCTACTCTACTACAACACATTACTTTAAACAGTATCTTCTGTCTGTGTACTGAAAATGTTAAAACCCATATTTTTTGCTCACTTTCAAACCAAAGCTACAAGTTTCAGTAAACAGTGACAGCCCTAAAATGTTTATGAACTTAAAGGTTAAATCCCAAATGAACAAGTGGTACAATATACTCAATGTACTAAATCTGCTGTCCTGCTGTAAACTCTTAAAAAGGTCTGAAAAATGTCCAAAGGTAAGCTGTGATTACTAAAAACTGGTGAAAGTGTGACTGTGTAGTGACTGACTAAAGTCTGAATGAAGTTTCTTGGTGAACGTTTGAATGAGTAGGTGGGTTGAATACAGGTGAACCAGCTAAATGAAATAACTGGTGTCAATAAAATAGTGAAAATGCTATAATATCCTGTAAATGCACATAAAAGAGTGAGACATTGTAATACTCTTCTTTGATGGTAAAATAACATTATATCTCAGAATACATCCACAGGCCTGTAATTAATCACATATACTTTATGCATGAACAAACAAACAGGACTCACACAATGACGACACCTAAAGAGGTCCTCTTGGCAGCTTTGGAGGATTTGGGAGATGAGGACTTTAAAAAGTTCAAGTGGCTCCTGCAGCAGCCAGAGGTCCTAGATGGCTTCCCAGCAATCCCAAAGAGTCGACTGGAGAAAGCAGACCGGGTGGACACAGTGGATCAGATGGTCCACACCTTCAGTATAAACACTATCAAAGTGACCAAAAAAGTTTTGGGGAAGATGAATCAGAATGATCTAATGAAGAATTTATCAGACACCACCTCAGAACCTACAGGTAAGTTAATGACGACTTCACATGAATAAAGACCCCTCAATGAGGGAACTCCACAAGCACACACTCACTTTATTCACATTAACCACCTTAACTAGTCTATAAGCTAACTCCATTTTTGCATCACCATATATATTTACACTTACTGTGATTTGCCATGTCTTATTTATTGCCATGTCTTATTTATTTTTCTAGTTTGATTGTATTTGTGTTTGCTTATTTTTGTTGTGGTTTGCTATTTTTGTTATATTTTGCTTATTTTTGTTGTTTCATGCACCAAGGGTTTGAGAGAACCGTAATTTCAGTTCTCTGTATGTCCTGTACATGCTGCTGCAGAATCGACAATAAAGCAGACTTTAACTTTGAAGAAAAGGTTTGGGACAGTGGTTATTTACTTGCAGGTGAGAAGTCATGCCAAGAATAATTTCAGAAACTCTAAAGACAAGAAGCCTTGGAAGCAATCTGCCTTGCCTGAATTAAGATGTCATGGTCCTGGGTCGTGGCTCGACTAATCTCCTGAGTGTTTCCTAGTGTTTCCCCTCCCTGTGTTCTCTGTGATCCCGTTCATCTCTCTTGTTGTCGGTTATGTCTGGTTCCCTGCTCTAGTCTGGGCTTTTGTCTGTTCTCAGTTCAGTTATGCACATTTCCTGTTTTATTTTGTACACTTGTAGCCAGGTGGAACTGATGTTGTGGGGCAGCTGGTCTGGACAGACCCGTAATTGGTGGTGTGGACCATGATTAGTTGATAAGGGTCACCTGTTGGCGTGTCACAGTTGTAATTTCTGGGCTTTGTCTCCACCATGAGTGGCTAGCACATTGTGTATCAAATAGGTCACTGATGCTGGTGAGCTGAACTGAACTGGGTGTGGGTCCTTGTCAGCGTCTGGCAGGGCAATGGAGCTATCATGCTGAGCAGCACTGACAGTGACCGGTGCCGGAGGTTCTAGTTTTCATATCGTATCTCCAAAATTAATTTATAAGCACATTCAAAATAAATTTCCTGTGGTTTGAAAGGATTTTGTGCAACTTTTTTACATTTACAATTTTGAGGGATACAGCTATGACATTTCTGCATTTAGAAAAATATGTGATTTTTATGGTTTATTGGACTTTTTAGCTGTTTATTTAGTTAGTCTGGACATAAATCTATACTAATTAATAAAATTTGAAATATAAGGGTTGTATTGATGTTAAGCATATTAAAATACTCTGCATACGCATGTAAAAGTGTAAATATATGCTCTGGCGCAGTTGTTCTATGGAAGGTCATAAGGAGTTAATACAAGAAAGATTTTATTTATTTATTCAAGTTATAAATGTACACACTGGCAAATGATTATCTGCACTCACTTTTACTGTAGCATCAAATCAATTGTTATCTCTCCTTTTATTCATGCAGAGATTCTTGCTGATTGCAAGCGTCAAGTCAAACTCAAACTGAAGAAGACATTTGAGTGTGTATTTGAGAAAATCACAAAAAAAGGAAATTCAAGACCTTTGAATGACATCTACACTGAGCTTCACATCATGTTAGAAGAATCAGGAGAGGTCAATGTGGAACATGAGGTCAGACAGCTGGGAATCAGCATCCAGGAAACCAGCAACACTGCAAGCAACAATTAGATGTGAAGACATCTTTAAAGCCTCACCTGGGAAGAGATAAACCAATCAGAACAGTGATGACAAAGGGAGTGGCTGGCATTGGGAAAACAGTCTTAACACAGAAGTTCACTCTGGACTGGGCTGAAGACAAAGCCAACCAGGACATACACTTCACATTTCCATTCACTTTCACAGAGCTGAATGTGCTGAAAGAGAAAAAGTTCAGCTTGGTGGAACTTGTTCATCACTTCTTTACTGAAACCAAAGAAGCAGAAATCTGCAGGTTTGAAGAGTTCCAGGTTGTCTTCATCTTTGACGGTCTGGATGAGTGTCGACTTCCTCTGGACTTCCACAACAATGAGATCCTGACTGATGTTACAGAGTCCACCTCAGTGGATGTGCTGCTGACAAACCTCATCATCAGGGGGAAACTGCTTCCCTCTGCTCGCCTCTGGATAACCACACGACCTGCAGCAGCCAATCAGATCCCTCCTGAGTGTGTTGACATGGTGACAGAGGTCAGAGGGTTCACTGACCCTCAGAAGGAGGAGTACTTCAGGAAGAGATTCAGAGATGAGGAGCAGGCCAGCAGAATTCATCTTCCCACATCAAGACATCACGAAGCCTCCACATCATGTGCCACATCCCAGTCTTCTGCTGGATCACTGCTACAGTTCTGGAGGATGTGTTGAAAACCAGAGAGGGAGGAGAGCTGCCCAAGACCCTGACTGAGATGTACATCAACTTCCTGGTAGTTCAGTCCAAAGTAAAGAACATCAAGTATGATGGAGGAGCTGAGACAGATCCACACTGGAGTCCAGAGAGCAGGAAGATGATTGAGTCTCTGGGAAAACTGGCTTTTGAGCAGCTGCAGAAAGGCAAACCTGATCTTCTATGAATCAGACCTGACAGAGTGTGGCATTGATATCAGAGCAGCCTCAGTGTACTCAGGAGTGTTCACACAGATCTTTAAAGAGGAGAGAGGACTGTACCAGGACAAGGTGTTCTGCTTCGTCCATCTGAGTGTTCAGGAGTTTCTAGCTGCTTTTTATGTCCATCTGACCTTCGTCAACTCTGGAGTCAATGTTATGTCAGAAGGTCAATCAACATCCCGGCTGTTTAAATTCCTCAGACGTAAACCTAAATTAGAACTTCTCCACCAGTCTCTACCAGTGCTGTGGACAAGGCCTTACAGAGTCCAAATGGACACCTGGACTTGTTCCTTCGATTCCTCCTGGGTCTTTCTCTGCAGACCAATCAGACTCTTCCTACGAGGTCTGTTGACACAGACAGGAAGTTCAGAAACCAATCAGATAACAGTTGAGTACATCAAGAAGAACCTCAACAACAATCTCTCTGGAGAGCAAATCATCAATCTGTTCCACTGTCTGAATGAACTGAATGATCGTTCTCTAGTGGAGGAGATCCAACAGTCCCTGATTTCAGGAAGTCTCTCCACAGATAAACTCTCTCCTGCTCAGTTGTCAGCTCTGGTCTTCATCTTACTGTCATCAGAAAAATATCTGGATGTCTTTGACCTGAAGAAGTACTCTGCTTCAGAGGAGGCTCTTCTGAGGCTGCTGCCAGTGGTCAAAGCCTTCAAGAAAGCTCTGTAAGTAGATATATGAACAGTGTCAAATATAATTAATTTCAAATGTAGAAATGAAACATTTACCTGGTGTTCATCCATCATTTTCCTTCAGACTGAGTGGCTGTAACCTCTCAGAGGAGAAGCTGTGAAGCTCTGTCCTCAGTTCTCAGCTCCCAGTCCTCTAGTCTGAGAGAGCTGGACCTGAGTAACAATGACCTGAAGGATTCAGGAGTGAAGCTGCTGTCTGCTGGACTGAAGAATCAACACTGCACATTGGAAACTCTTTGGTCAGTCGTAAGCTGTTTGTTAATCTTTAAAATCCTACTTATCTGATTTTAAGTTCATGTCATAGAATTGTAGGATTTAAAAAAAATAAACAAAAAAAAAAAACCCAAATAATCAAACACTGACTTCATGATATTATCCTGATCCCAGTCTGTCAGGCTGTCTGATCAGAGAGGAAGGCTGTGCTTCTCTGGCCTCAGCTCTGAAGTCCAACCCCTCCCATCTGAGAGAGCTGGACCTGAGCTACAACCATCCAGGAGACTCAGGAGTGAAGCTGCTGTCTGCTGGATTGGAGAATCCACAGTGGAGACTGGAAACTCTCAGGTATGGACTGACAACAAGAGCTCACACAAGGTGCCCCTAATTTCTCAGATACCTTGTCCTTTCATTCTTGTCCATCATTTCTGTAAAGTCTGTTCAGAGGACTGAGTTAACATACACATGGATCCACAGAAGTGTTATTGAATGGAAATGTCCATTCAGCATAAAAATCAAAACCTTGGGTGAAAAATCGTTCTCATTTTAGTCCTGCTAGCAGGATGGCTCAAAGCATGGAAATCTCAGTTGATCAGTCCACGACTTTGGTTCAGACTGAAATATCCTAACATGTGTTGAGATTGAATATTGTTCAACCATGACTTTATTTGATTATTTCACACTTAATATATCTTCATATATTAACTCATATGTGATCAAATTTACGAGATTGCTCTCACATTAAAGCAGAAGGTAAAAAGTGCCATTAAAGTGTTTTTATGGCCATACATTTGCTCAGCGTGTCTAATTTAAAAAAGCCTCATATTTATATGATAATAGACCGAATGGTATTTTTGACAAATATAAAACATAGTGGGTGGAACATGAGTTGTAACTTTTTTAAATGATATTTGTGTGATAGTTGAAAACAGTGGAGTGAGTTTTGATACATGGTGCCACAAGCCGAACCAATAAACTGACAACTGAGTACAAAATACAGAAAGTGTTCATCATTACTTAATCAGTTCTTCACATATGAGGTGGCACTCACTGAACCCGGTTTCCCTCTGCACCTGTAGCTCAATGATGCTAATATGCTAACGGAGGATTTCCTCCAACAGCAGGAAACGGTTGAAGACTTTATTTGGTTCATCAACACTCATTTAAAATGTAAATTAACTTATCAAACAAACTTTTCATGATTCACTCAGTTCTTCTGATAAATTCAGCATCATGTTTCACAAAGTACAACTCTGATTTAATGAAATCACATCTTATAAAAATGGTGTTGAAGTGCTGCAGTGTTTCAGGATGTCAAACAGAAATGTTACACATCTTACTTTAGTTTGTTTAACTTAGTTCACAGAAGAGCTGTTAAAGTTAAATATCAGCCCAAATCAAAAGTCTTTCTTTAGTCATACGTCATGATTTTTGAGATGTTAACAGAGTCTGTAAAGTATGAAGGTCTACAGTCAGACCAACAGGCCTTTGGAGCAATGGGCTTTAGTTTACAGGATAACCTGCTGTTGGACTGTGGGCTTTAGGCTTTAAGTTGACTTTAGTTAGCTCATGTTTGATAAAACATAAGAAATGGTGCAGACTGAGCTCGTGTTGAATCAAAAATCTGTCTCAGTTAACACACGACTTCTCTAAAATAATGTGAAATTACAGTCAGTCACACAAATAAAACAACATTGTTCTCACCACCATTAAACTGCTTCTCCTGTGAGTGTTTGTTCAAAATGTTCTCTGAAAATTCTCTCATTAACTTTATTTGGGGGTGTCAGACCAGACTGATACACCATCAACTCAGGTGATGTTCACTAACAAGGTGAATCATATTTGAATTTGTAGGCCATTAAAGTTGAACTGAGGTATTATGGATGAGTGGATGGACACCCTGCTGCTCCTCTGCTTCATGTCCAGCTCCTCTTTCAAAGCGTCTTGTGCAACACAATCAGATATCAACAGTATTTCACTGTAATACACATCATCTACAGTCACAACACAACTTGCCTGTAATTTTACAACATGTTGTTATCTGTGGGAAAATGCTGTCAGCTACTGTCATTATTTTGGAGCCATGATGCATTGTGATATACAGTTGAAGTAAAACAAACACACATTAACATCCATTCATTCAAATAGTTGTATGGAAAGGTCATTTTTAGGAGACAGGGCTGCCTTCCCCTGTGGCTCCACGTTAAGTTCCTCTCTGTTCATTAAAATAGCAGTTACTGTATGAGCAGCAGAAATACAGTCCTTTTTGATGTGGAATCATCAAGTCAAGTCACTTTGATTCATTAAGGCCAAAATCACACATTTGTCTCAAAGGATTTACAATCTGTACATCATACAGCACTCTCTATCATTAGAGCCTCTGTTTCAAACATAGAAATGAGTCAATCCAGAAGAATCTGCTGCTCAGACTGATCTGTGAACAGTCTGTAAACACTTTAGTTGTTCATGTGTGAATGTTGCTCACACTGTTCATTTGAAGAGAGCACATGCAGAGGACAATATTTCATATTCACTTTGATCATGTGGGAGGACATCAATAAAAACAGAGCAGATCAGTGCTGACTGTGCTCTCTTATTATTTCTTCATCACATCATCTTCTTCTTCTTCTTGGTGTCTTTTCCTGGCAGACACAAGTGAAAGAATCATGGAGACAGTTGACTCAGATGAGTTTCAGCCTGTTTCTCTGTCACACTGACAAACTGAGGAACACTGCTTCATGTTGAACAGCAGTTAAGGACTCATGTTGGATAGAAAATCATTCTGACTGTGTTTCTTCCTCCAGGGTGGACCATGGTGGAGAGCAGTGGATTAAACCTGGTGTGAGGAAGTGTAAGTGTGGATTTAACATAACTAATGATCAGCAAACAACACATCAGATTCTCTTTAAATACAAAGTTCATAGTTCATTCAAACTTTACTGATAAAACATGTCATCATTAAACTTTATAGAAATGAACAACATCAGCACACAAACAAAGAATAAACCTTCAGATGTGTCTGATGATAAACTGCTGCTGTGTTGTGTCTTTTTCTCTCCATCAGATTTCTGTGAACTCACACTCGACACAAACACAGTGAACAGAGAGCTCAAACTGTCTGAAGACAACAGGAAGGTGACACTTGTGGAAAAAGAGCAGCCATATCCTGATCATCCAGAGAGATTTGATATCTTCTCTCAGCTTGCTGTGTAGAACTGGTCTGACTGGTCGCTGTTACTGGGAGGTCGAGTGGAGACAAGATGTTCATATATCAGTGAGTTACAGAGGAATCAGAAGGAAAGGAGGCAGTTATGAGTGCTGGTTTGGAAAAAATCATCAGTCCTGGAGTCTGATCTGCTCTGATGAAGGTTATTCTCTCCGTCACAATAAGATAGAAACATCCATCTCCTCCTCCTCCTCCTCCTCCTCTGTCTCTCACAGAGTAGCAGTGTATGTGGACTGTCCTGCTGGCACTCTGTCCTTCTACAGAGTCTCCTCTGACACACTGATCCACCTCCACACCTTCAACACCACATTCACTGAACCTCTTTATCCTGGATTTGGACTCTGGTCATATGGTTCCTCGGTGTCTTTGTGTCCTCTGTAGGAGGGAGACAACTTCCAGTCCTGGTTTAAATGTTGGTGGACGAGGCTTCACTTTGCTTCATATTTGTCTGATTGTGTCTTTAATGTCAGAAATGTTGTTTTCTTAGAAACGATGAAATGATCTCAGGCCATGAATAAATTAACCTCTCGATTGTGTGCAGTTCATCAGCAATTATAAATATGAAAGGCAGATTTTCAAAGATAGGAATCACTTAGATCACACATCAGATCACAAAGAACGAAATATTCAAGTTCAAAATGTTGTACACTGTACATTGTGTAATTCACTGAGAAGAAAATGATGTAACAACAGTAAATGGAAACCAAAATCACCAACAGATTGAGGGCTGTATTCAAAATCACACTGAAAATCAAAGTAAAAAATTGAAATCACAGGCTGATTTAACTTCTGCATGAATTTCATCACAGCAACTCATAATGAGACTCAGTAGTGTGTACGGCCCCCACATGCCTGTATGCTCCTGATGAGACAGCAGATGGTGTCCTGGGGGATCTCCTCACAGACCTGGATCAGGGCATCAGTGAGCTCCTGGACCGTCTGTGGCACTACTTGGCAGCAATGGATGCACCGATACATAACACCCCAAAGGTTGTCAGTTTGATTCAGGTCTGGGGAACGAAATGGCCAGTCAACCACATCAGTGCCTTCGTTATTCAGGAACTGTCCACACTCTGGCTACATGAGGCCGGGCATTGTCCTGCACCAGAAGGAACCCAGGGCCCAATGCACCAGTGTAAGGTCTGACAATGACTCTGAAGATTTAATCCCAGTACCTAATAGCAGTCAGAGTATTGTTACTGAGCATGTGGAGGTCTGAACAACTCTCCAAGGACAAGCCTCCCCAGACCGTCACTGACCCACCTCCAAAGCGATCATGCGTCTCCAGATTCTTTCACATCTGTCACATGTGCTCTGTGTGAACCGGCGCTCATTTGTGAATCTCTGTCAAATGCCAGTCGAGCTGCACGGTGCTGAGCTGTGAGCAAAGGTCCAACTAGAGGACGTCAGACCCTCATGCCACCCTCATGTAGTCTGTTTCTGACAGTTTGGTCAGAAACATGCACACCAGGTAGCCCGCTGAAGGTCATTTTGTAGGGCTGTGGCACTGCCCCTCATTTCCCTCCTTGTACAAAGGAGCAGATACTGGTCCTGCTGCTGGGTTGACGCTCTTCTACAGCCAAGTCCAGCTCTCATCATGTAATGGCCCATCTCCTGGTATCTCCTTCATGCTCGTTAGACTGTGCTAAGAGACACAACAAACCTTCTTGTGATGGCTTGTATGGATATGCCATGCTGGAGGAGCTCAGCTACCTGTGCAGCCTGAATGGGCTGCAGTTAATGCCTCATGCTACCTGTAGTGACGCCAGCAAAATGCAAAACTAGAGAAGAATCAGTCATTAAGGATAAGGAGAGAGCAATTGTCTGTGGCCACCACCTGCAAAACCATTCCCTTTTTGGGGGTTGTCTTGCTTTTGCCTCTCCAATGCATTTGTTGTCACTTTCATTTGCACCAAAACATTGAAACTGGTTCATAATCGCTTTTGCTTCCTTACTGCGGAGACTGATATCACTGAAGTTTAACTGAACTGGTGCTGTACTGTGATGATTAAGAGTTCCCATCTTTTTTGAGCAATGTATTTTATGTCCTTTCAACAGTTTTGTAAAATGCTGTTGTATAAATAAAGTTTGTAATTTAATGAATAAAACTTTTGTAGTGATGAAACAATCTGAAGGTCCTCTTACAAAAGCATCACCTGTCTACAACTGGTTCTATGACACATTTACATTTACTACATTCTGCACAACCTGTCTGCATTACAGCTGAGACATTTCACCATTACTGTCCACCTTTTTACCACAAGATTATGTTTTATTTCACAGTTTACATCCATTTTATTCACATATTTTCACTTCTGCACTACATTATGTCCCAGATTTGATACATATTGTTTGAGCATCGTTGGAGAACAAAGCACTGCTTCATTTGAACTGTGAAGTCAAACTGGAGGTTTCTCGGGAACAAACGAAGTGTGAAAACTTCAGATCTCTGACCGGATGGAGCCAATCTGTCCGAGCGCGGCCTGCAGCATTTGAAGGCACCACGCAGCGTCAAAAGCGAAAGTAAAGAAACCTCCACAAGCAGGTGAGCAGAAAGGAGCATGTTTGTGCTGTCAGGACGGTCAAACTGTGCAGGACTGATTCATGTGTCAAATCCAGAGAGGCAGCCGGTAAGAATATGAACTTTAAATAATGTGAGAGACTGCTGCCACGTTAACTGTGCATCAACCGGGTCGGTTCAATAGCCACTTTTTTTAGGCTTCATACGTGTAAGATGGTCTGTGTAGTTTGTGTGCTTTCTTTTCTTTGCTGTCAGTCTGTTTGTGACTCTGAGCATGTTTGTTCAGTAGAAGCTCGGGGAGTGATGGTGAGGAAAAGCGAGTGCGTTATGGTTTAGTCTTGCTCACAAACATGGCGGACTGATGAAAGATCAAACTTTTGGACAAATGCGGAAATAGTTGGGCTTCATTCATCTGGATATCTGCCAAATACAGTAGATAGTGCTGGTCAGAGGAGCTAGTTGAGGTTAATGACTTGTAAAAAAGATGAGAGAAATGTTGGTTATTTGGAGCAGAATTCATTCTCATTTAGAGGAAGCGGAAACTTTCCGTCACAGCTGAGAAGCTGCAGCTGCACAAAGTGCGATTTCCCGGAGAGACTTTGTCACAGCTCTCCGTTGTGGGACTTTTGGGAGTCATGTTGTTCTCCTTGTTATTGTAACGCCGTAGCTTTACAGCGTTAACTATGAAGAAATAATCGAGGGTCGTGGGTAAAGAAAAGAACAACTTCTTCTTTTCACTTGCTCCACTTTACTCTCACTTTTTTAGGATAACCAAACACACCAACACAGGCAACGTGATGGAACACATATCACTCCGCCAATCCCAACAGGCTCACCACACTATATAGTTCCCTTCAGTTACGCAGTCTCCAATGCAACAACTATGTCTGTAGTTCCCATTTTAAACCACATAAAACAACAAACCTGAAAGAGTCATTTCCAAAATATATTTATATAAAATAAATCTCATCTTACATTATTATAGAGGAGCTTTAAAAGAGATGCTTCTAGATTTGCTTTTTGGCTGTGCTCCGTTTTCCACAGTGCTTTTTACGTCTATAAGAGATGCAAATTAGACAGGTTACTACCAGAACAGGGAGACAACACAGAAACATCCAGAGTATTAAATAATGTCATGAAGGATTTCGGCCTCACTGATCCATGGAGATATAATAATCCTAGAGGGAAGGATTTCACCTTTTACTCTAATCCACATGGGAGTTATTGAAGAATGGATGTTTTCTACTCATCACAACAACATATACATAAAGTTCAGGACTGTGGCAGAGACACTATAACGATAAGAGACCATGCTCCTGTTACGCTAACCAGAGATATGGGTAACCAATCTCTGTTTAAATATTGGAGGCTCAGTGTGTCACTGTTAGCAGATGATAAGGTGCTGAAGGAAATCAAACTAAATCTGAAGGAACACTTGTGAATAAATGATAACGGGGAAATATCTCCATCTATTCTATGTGACGGGGGGAAGGCAGCGATTAGAGGGAAAATAATAGAAATATCATCCAGGTTAAAAAAAGCTCAGCTGGAAGAAGAAAAAATGTTAAAGATGATGAATCAGAACAGAAAAGAACAGCAGATACCTCAATATTCCTCGAACTGAAGAAATTAAGAAGTAGGTTAGATGAGCTGTTAACATACAGAGCTGAAGGGCTCTATGTTTTACTAGGGCTCTATAATTTCCACGATCACGGAATTCAAAAAACGGAATCTATTTTTTAACGCAGAACATTTTAACACGGAATTTGACATAATTTGACTGCAATGCAGTTATCGTGTGGAGCAGGAACGCAGTACAGTGGGGCAAAAAAGTATTTAGTCAGCCACCAATTGTGCAAGTTCTCCCACTTTAAAAAGATGAGAGAGGCCTGTAATTTTCATCATAGGTACACTTCAACTATGAGAGACAGAATGGGGGGAAAGAATCCAGGAAATCACATTGTAGGATTTTTAATGAATTAATTGGTAAATTCCTCGGTAAAATAAGTATTTGGTCACCTACAAACAAGCAAGATTTCTGGCTCTCACAGACCTGTAACTTCTTCTTTAAGAGGCTCCTCTGTCCTCCACTCATTACCTGTATTAATGGCACCTGTTTGAACTCGTTATCAGTATAAAAGACACCTGTCCACAACCTCAAACAGTCAGACTCCAAACTCCACTATGGCCAAGACCAAAGAGCTGTCAAAGGACACCAGAAACAAAATTGTAGACCTGCACCAGGCTGGGAAGACTGAATCTGCAATAGGTAAGCAGCTTGGTGTGAAGAAATCAACTGTGGGAAGCAATTATTAGAAAATGGAATACATACAAGACCACTGATAATCTCCCTCGATCTGGGGCTCCACGCAAGATCTCACCCCGTGGGGTCAAAATGATCACGAAGAACGGTGAGCAAAAATCCCAGAACCACACGGGGGGACAGTGAATGACCTGCAGAGAGCTGGGACCAAAGTAACAAAGGCTACCATCAGTAACACACTACGCCGCCAGGGACTCAAATCCTGCAGTGCCAGACGTGTCCCCCTGCTTAAGCCAGTACATGTCCAGGCCCGTCTGAAGTTTGCTAGAGAGCATTTGGATGATCCAGAAGAGGATTGGGAGAATGTCATATGGTCAGATGAAACCAAAATAGAACTTTTTGGTAAAAACTCAACTTGTCGTGTTTGGAGGAGAAAGAATGCTGAGTTGCATCCAAAGAACACCATACCTACTGTGAAGCATGGGGGTGGAAACATCATGCTTTGGGGCTGTTTTTCTGCAAAGGGACCAGGACGACTGATCCGTGTAAAGGAAAGAATGAATGGGGCCATGTATCGTGAGATTTTGAGTGAAAACCTCCTTCCATCAGCAAGGGCATTGAAGATGAAACGTGGCTGGGTCTTTCAGCATGACAATGATCCCAAACACACCGCCCGGGATCTCAATGGGTGGCCTTCCTCATCAACAAGGAGTGTGTGCAGGCTAAGGTTCCTCCTGAGGTACCAGTGTATGGTACCTGTGTACCAGATGGAATAGCTGGATTGAGGCTGTTAAATATCATGCAGAGCATGTTCACCTGTACAGACAGTTTTTGTTGGCAGAAGAGTCAACAGGCATGGCAGTCAGGAACATCCTCAGCCAGTTGGAAACAGAGGAGAAGGTGCAGACCCTCACTCTCAAGCTAACCTTCATCTCAGAAGCCTGCTCCAAAGTGATGACATCCCTGACCATTCTGGAAGGAACCCACAGACCCACAGCAGTGTCTGCATACAATGTCATGGAGGATCTTGGCTCCTACCTAGTTAATGGAACAGCAAAAACGTGGTTATGGGCCCAAGACAGATGAGCTACTGAGGAAAATGGGGGTTCAAGAGAAGAAGAATGTGCTGGACAATCTTCATGATGCCTTTCATTTGGCTTTCACAAAGTTCTCAAAGCACTGGGACACACATCCAGCCAGAGATGTGTACAGGCTGACTAGACAGGCTCCAGCAATGGAAAAGCAGATCGAAACCTACTCAACACTGAAGCCCATGGCATGGCAACCCATCAGCAGAGCTCAGTGAGCAGTGGATGGCCTATCAGCAATGTGTTTCCAGGGACCCCCTGCCAACTGATATGGAGCTTGCAAACTACTGGAGAGGCCTGAGTGCAAGATTCCCAAGAGTTGCAGAGATGGCTGTGCCCTTCATCTACTTCCCAGTCAGCTCAGTTGATTGTGAGCGGAGCTTCAGCAAATACAAAAGTCTTCTTACAGACAAGAGAGAGACACTGACTGAACTCAAGACTAAGAGATTGGCAATCATGTATTTCAATGGTGATGTCTCTGATAGGTGGAAAACTTGAAGAGAGAGTAGCTCACAAGGACTAACTGGTCCTACAGCTTAAATAACTTGTTCAAGTTACTTTTGAAGAAGTTTAAAATGTTTGGTTGTTGTTTTATGACAACTCAACGTCAAAGTTTAATTACTTGGTGCTTGTTTTTGATGCAAATGTGCTGTATGTTACTGTATTGAGGAAATGTCTTGTCTGTCACCTCAATAAATTTAAGTTAATTTCTATTTAATTTGTGTACATTTTAGTCATTTACATTAAAAACACACTGTTTTTGGTAGTAAAATAGGAGTAAAAGGTAAAAAAAATTGGGATTCTCAAAAAATATAATGGAAAAAATGGAATTCCCAAAAATTAAAATGGAAAAAATGGAATTTGGGAAAAAATAAAATGGATTTTATAGGGCCCTATTTTACTAATCAGAGGTATTATGAGATGGGAAACAGGGCTAGCCGGTTATTAGCTTTTCAAATTAGAAAGGCCCAAACAAACAGGATGCAAAAAAAAAAAAGGCACCCTAACTCTAAACAACTTGTGGCAAAAAGATAGATGGATAGATATATGATGATTCAGAGCCAAATCACACAGGGGACAAAACACAAGTAATCCTGGAGAGACTACACTTACCAAGATTATCTGTAGAGGAGGCAAAACACCAAAACTAATCAAACCGGATCAAACAGGTTTATTGTGGGAAGACAAGGTGCTAACAATATCAGGAGGGCATTAAATCTCATATCATGTACTAAAGACAACAGACAGCCTGCTATGATGCTCAGTTTAGATGCACAAAAGACATTTGACTGGGTAAAATGGAGCTTTCTATATCGCACATTGGAGGTTTTTGGGTTTCAACTTTCATAGACTGGGTAAAATTACTGTCTAAAAATCCCAGATCAAGAATTAGAGTTAATGGGTGTTGTTCAGATTTCTTCTTCATCAAAAGGGGGGTCAGACAGGGGGACTGTCTGAGCCCGTTGTTGTTCACCACAAGTGTTGAACCACTGGCTGAGTCAATCAGACAAAATAAAGACATGAAGGGAATCAAAGACGACGGTGGGGTAGAGCATAAAATATCTCTATTTGCAGACGATATATTAACATATATAAGTGAATCATCGTCCACTACACCAGCTCTGTTGGATCATTTGAATGAATGTGGGGAAACATCAGCTTATCTTGCTAATGAATCCAAATCAGTGGCAATGATGCTGTCAGGCAAATATCCCACTGAATTAGAAGAGGTGTTTAATTTTAAATGGACTAATAAAGGTTTTACTTACCCAGGAATCATCATTGCTGCTGTCATATCACAATTATTTGAAGCAAGTTATGGAAAATTGATGAGTGAAATAAAGAGGGATTTGGTTAGGTGGCAGGTATTATCCATGTCATTGATGAAGGATTGAAACAGTGAGAATGAACATCGTACAAAGATTGTTGTTTTTGTTCCAGTCGCTGCCAGTTGTGGTCCCTGGATCCACTTTTAAAATTCATATATATTAAAATCATATCGAGATTTCTTTGGCAAAATAAAAAAGCTAAAAAAGGAGGACTGAATCTAGCTAATTTAAGAAATGACTTTTGGGCAGCACAGATTAGAGCTATTATTATGTGGATTTCTAAAGAGACAGATACAATATGGGTGGGAATGGAGCAAAACTCTTGTCAAAATATACCTCTGGAATCACTCCCATTCCTGAACAAACAAATTCAGAGAGGGGCCGGGATTCATGGAACAATGAAAATATGGTCAATAGTCCAGAACAAATTTAATGTGTCAAAGTGAATCTGTAGGGCCACCAAAATAGCAGTAAATCCTGAGTTTCTGCCAGCCACTGTGGATGCTGGGTATAAAAAATGGACAAATAAGGGGCTGATATATATTGCACAAGTGTTCAGTGGACAAATCCTGAAATCATTCAAACAATTTAAAAAGGAATTAGATTTTCCAGCCCATGACTTTTATTAATACTTACAATTAAGACACTACCTTCAGAAACACAAGGAGCGGGAACATTTATGTAGAACACCGTCCAAATTAGAGGAACTGTTCATGTCATTTAGAGAGGGGGAGACAAAAAAGGGGCTCATTTAAAAATTTACAGGACAAGACAACATGAAAGTGGAGATAACAAGATGGATATTAAGGAAAAATGGGAACTAGAAACAAATATTCTAATATCAGAGGAAGAAGAATCATTTAAAGAAGGACATAAACTAACACACAGCCCATCATGGAGAAAATTTGACTGGAAGGTAAAGATGCAATATTTTAACACATCAATCACTTCAAAAATAAAGCGACACATCTGAACTATGTTGGAGAGGGTGTGGTTTAGTGCGGGACTTCATGCAAATATTCTGGGATCGCCCAACATGAGCAAACTTTTGGAGAAATGTTCAGAGTGAGGTTGAGCAGATTGTGGGTATTAAATTCACTTTGGATCCAGCGCTGTTTATTTTAAGTATACCCCCCGAGAATCTGACAGATAGAGGTGTGATTTATTTATTGAGGATTCAAAAAGACAATAACAGCCTTTGGGTTGAAACCAGAACCCCCAAACATAAGACAATGGAGAGACAGGATTAAAAGCGTCTATATTATGGAAGAAATTACAGCAAGATTACAGCTGAAAATCGACAGGTTTGCTGACAGATGGGAGCCAGTGACACGGGCACTATCGGGACTGTAGACATCTCTGTTTATTCATTTATATTTGAGTTATTTGATCATTTCTTTCTGTGCTGTGCTCTTGATTCTCTGATGTTTCTTTTCTGTTTACATTTATTTGCAGCAGCATGTATGTATATATTTTTCTTTTTATTTGTCTGTTTAAAGTTTTTTCACCAAATGACCAATGCAAATCAAATGAAATGAAACTAACTGAACCATCAAACTAAACTGCTGAGCCTGCAAAAGTAAAAGGAGGAAAAAAATGAAGCTGTTTGGTCCGTTTGAGTTGAATCAGTTAAAAACCTTCGAAGCTTCAGTCCTTTCAAAAGCTGCACATATTTTTATTACGTAACCTGACAGGAACTGTTGATCACATGACAATAAAAACTTGATCTGACAAACCTCTAAAGAAAAGTTCTTATGACAGGTCCAATATGAGAGAAATGTCTCAGTTACATTACATTTTGACTTTGGAGCTGTTTGACTTTAATTTCTCTGTAACTTTGTTTAAATCTTTTGTGTTTTTCACTTTAAAGAGGAATCCACTGGAAAGGAAATGTTTTTATGAGACATCAAATATGAGAGAGTTGTTTATGTTTTATGATGCATTTTGACAGGATATAACTTTACTATAAACTGTACATGAGAAGGAGTTATTGTTAAAAACTGCAGTGAAGATCTTTCTGTAGAGAAATCTATCTGAGTTTTTATTAAAGTTCAAATAAGCAGTTTTAATGTGTTATCTTATTTTTCCCATAAAACTCAGTGATCTTCACTGTTCATGGGATCAAAATATTTTATTTAAGTTTAATTTTAAGCATACATAAGAAATGACTCAATATAAGACACATCACAGAGTAAATATCTGGTGATGATTAGGTATTATAATCTGTGGTATTTATTATAATAGACAGTCTGAAGTTCCACTACTGTCCCCTAGAGGCTGCAATGTGCATTACACATCACTACACTTACAACTTTTAGTCAGTGTAAACTGGACATTTTAGTCCTGATTTATTCTGTTACTCAAGTACATTTCTTTGTCTGCTGAGTTTGATTGGCCTCACACACACTCTCCTCACAGAAACACACACACACCAGCTAAACTACAACTGGACCCTGACCTCTGACCTCTGACCTCTCAGTAGTTTTCAGCAGCACTTTGATTGTAATGTGAACTCACATCATCAGTGAAGAATGCAGGAAGAGTCTGAACTGGTCTGACAGCTTGGATCAACTTGGCTCAGGTTTCTCTTTGAACTGTTAATACTCTGAAGTGAAGTGATCAAATACAGCCAATCTTCCAACACTGACACTGATCTGGTTTCACTCAACAGCCTTTAGCACAGTCCAGCTCTCAACTTATTGACAGTAATAAGAGAAGTGATGTGTCCTGTGATGTAAAGCTTGTTGTAATGAATGAACATGTTGTTGTGTTTGTGTGAAGGTGTGGGCTCTGCTATGAATCAGTGTGAGGACAGAGAGGAGGGAGTCCCTCCCTCTAAAACCAGTCTGTGTGGGGAACATGACAGCCAGACCAAAGCTCAGAGGTGAGATGAGGATCTCCAACTGTCCACCACTCAAATCACTCCACCATCATTATTCACACTCAAAGCTCTGTGTGTGTTGTGTTGAAGGCCAGAGCAGCCGAGACCAGACTGTCCTGAATCTGGACCTGGATCTGGACCCAGCTGTGTGTCCTTAAAGAGTGACCGGTCAATGGGTCGATTTATTGAGTTCAAAGATGGACAGCAGTCTGATGATGAGATGTAAGAATTTAAACTGGATTTATTTTTCTTGTTTAGTTATTAAAACATTTCAGTTTCAACATAATACATTTGACCAGATACCAAAATACAAAGAAAAGCATCTGTTTCTGTATAAATAGTTAAATCTAATATTTGTAAAGAGTGTTTCATGCAGACAGAATTGTAATGAGCATGTAATCATTGTTCAAAGTGTGTGTCCTGTGTCTGTAGGAGGATCCAGCAGTGTTTCCACCAGGATCCACTAGATCACATGTAACACTGTGTGTCATTATATGTGTTATGTATGTGGGGTTTTTGGACTACTTTGTGTGCTTGTGGTGTGTTTCCTTCTGCCTCCTGTGGGAGGTTCCTTCTTTTTAGAGTGAAGAGGCGTGGCTACCTGCTGACTGGAGGCTGACACACCTGCACCATATTTCTCATCATCACTCCTTTTTAAGCCGGAGCAGGGCTTCTCTTCGACGCTGGATTGTTCCACTATCTGTGGTAACGCTCTCGCTGCTGTGTTCACAGTTTCTGTGTTTAAACTCTTGCTTATCTTGTGTGCTTTCCTAGTGACCCTTGTGCTCCATTGTTTTCTGCCCCAGATACTCACCCTTGTTCCGGATTTCTCTCCAGCCAGTAACCTGCCAGCCACGCCGCTCTGCCTCCACTCCTCAACTTACCGGACCGCCTTTTGACTTACCTTTTGTTTAATTCTGATTAAATCAACTTTAAACCGCCCTCTGCTTCGGGTCTGCTTCTGGGTTCTCTTTTTTCAAACAGACTTAACAGAACAATCCAGCCAGCATGGACCCAGCCGACCCAGGTGCCATTACTAAAGCTCTCAGTGCCCAGGGGATCATCGTGGGGAAGCATGACTCGCAAATTCAGGAGATGGTGGACACCCTTCGCGACCTATCTAACAGCATGGCCAGGATGCAGACTCAACTTAGTCTACTCACTCCTGGCTCAGCAGGCTCAGAAGGAACTCCACCAGGCCTTAGCTCTTCCCTGGCTGCCGGATCAACTGTTTCAACCCCACGTGAGCCTTTTGTTCCTACCCCTGAGTCTTATGCTGGTGATTTAGGTTCGTGCAGTCGTTTCCTTTTTCAGTGTTCTATTGTGTTTGTACAGCAGCCCTCCTCGTACTCATCTGATAACGCCAAGATTGGTTATGTGGTAAATCTTCTTCGTGGCAAAGCTAGTGATTGGGCTACTGCGCTTTGGCAAGCTAATTCACCGGTTCTCCAGTCTTTTGATTCTTTCATAGCTGAAATGAAGAAAGTTTTTGATCATCCTGTTCAGGGCCAGGAAGCGGTTAAACACCTTTTAGACCTTCGCCAGGGCTCACAGTCAGTGGCGGCCTACTCTGTCGACTTCCGCATCTTGGCTGCAGCATCAGGTTGGGATAGCCTAGCCCTTAAGGGGATTTTTTACAAGGGTCTAGCTGAGAAAATTAAGGACGAAACTCTCCCTTAGGGATGAACCAGATTCGCTAGACTCCTTAATCTCCTTGGCCATAAGAATAGACAACAGACTTCAGAGAACGACAAAGGGAAAGAGGGACTTTGATGCCTAAGTTAGCCCAACCAGCTAGTGCTAGTCCTCCTCTACCCCTGTCTTTTGCTCCCACCCCACATTCACCTCCGCCAGTAGCTCTGCCTTCGGTTTCTGAGGAGCCCATGCAGCTTGGCCGGGCTAAGCTCTCCCCAGCCGAGAGGCTTCGGAGAATGCAGGGTAAATTGTGTTTGTACTGTGGATGTTCAGGCCACCTTTTGGCATCCTGCCCAAAAGCCTCGGCTCACCAATAAACGAGGGGGTTTTGGTGAGCCGAACCCCTTCCCTCTCCACTTCACTTGATACCTCCAAGCAGCTAACTGTCCCTGGAATTTTGTTACTGCGTCAGTCGTCTCTGCCTCTCTCGGCCCTTATAGACTCTGGAGCTGATGATAATTTTATTGATGCAGAATTGGCCTCCCAAGCTAACCTAACTTTCGAGCCCCTAGTAACCCCTAAGATTGTAAACGCTTTGGACGGTAGATTACTAGCTTCGGTAACACACCAAACCGCTCCAGTAACCTTGTTGTTGTCAGGAAACCATCGCGAAACACTCTCTCTGCTAGTTATCTCCTCTCCTTCCTATCCCCTGGTGCTTGGTCTCCCCTGGTTGAAGGCTCACAACCCCAACATAGACTGGTCTACCTGTACTATAACCAGTTGGAGCCCCTTCTGTCTCGCTAACTGCCTCCATTCAGCCAGCCCTTCACCTCCACCCTTGGAACCTACCATCTCAGAAGTTCCAGATCTCTCTTCTGTTCCCTCAGTCTACCACGACCTGGCTCCCCTGTCTTCAGCAAAGCAAAGGCCACCTCCCTTCCCCCTCACAGGCCCTACGACTGCCCCATTGACCTGCTCCCTGGTGCTTCTCTCCCTACCAGCAGACTTTACAATCTCTCTCGGCCTGAAAGAGAGGCCATGGAAAAATATATTAGTGAATCTCTGGCCGCAGGCCTGATCAGACCCTCCTCATCTCCACTCGGCGCTGGATTCTTTTTTGTTGAGAAGAAGGACAAGACCCTTCGACCGTGCATCGACTTCCGTGGGTTAAATGACATCACCATTAAAAATAAGTACCCTCTGCCTCTCATTGATCCATGCCTTCGAGCCCTTTCATCAAGCAACCATTTTTAGCAAACTGGACTTGAGAAATGCCTACCACCTTGTCCGCATCAGAGAGGGAGATGAGTGGAAGACCGCCTTTCAACACCCCCCTTGGACACTTTGAATACCAGGTAATGCCTTTTGGCTTAACCAATGCCCCGCTGTTTTTCAAGCCATGATAAATGACGTCCTCCGGGACATGCTCAACCGTTTCATCTTTGTATATCTCGACGACATCCTCATCTTCTCTCGTTCTCTCCCTGAACACACCCAACACGTCCGCCAGGTCCTTCCAACGCCTACTGGAAAACCAACTCTTCGTGAAGGCAGAAAAATGTGAATTCCATGTCTCCAAGGTCAGTTTTCTTGGCTTCATTATCGCTCCTGGGCAACTTCATCCAGACCCCTCCAAAATAAAAGCAGTAGAAAACTGGCCCACTCCCTCCACTCGTAAAAAACTGCAACAGTTCCTAGGCTTTGCCAACTTTTATCGCAGGTTCATTCGCAACTACAGTAAGGTAGCGGCACCCCTCACCTGTTTAACTTCCACTACCAAGCCATTCCTCTGGACCCCTGAGGCTGAGAGGGCATTCACCCTGTTAAAGTCACTGTTTCACCAGTGCTCCCATCCTCTCTCACCCTGATCCCTCACTCCAGTTCATTGTTGAGGTTGGACGCTTCAGAGACAGGTATTGGAGCGGTTCTATCCCAACGCTGCCCTGTGGATCAAAAGGTTCATCCCTGTGCTTTTTTCTCTCGTCGCTTAACTCCTGCTGAAAGGAATTATGATGTGGGGAACCGTGAGCTTTTGGCAGTAGTCCTGGCATTGCAAGAATGGCGGCACTGGCTGGAGGGAGCTGAGCAACCTTTTCTGGTTTGGACTGATCACAAGAACTTAGCCTACCTGCGCTCCGCAAAGCGCCTCAACCCTCGCCAAGCCCGTTGGGCCCTGTTCCTGAGCAGGTTTGAGTTCACCCTCACCTACCGCCCCGGCTCACATAACACCAAGCCTGATGCGCTCTCCCGACAGTTCTCTCTAGACACCTCACCATCTGAGCCAGCCAGTATCCTTCCTCCCTCGTGCATAGTTGGAGCTGCATCGTGGGATATTGAAACCCGGGTCCAAGAAGCCCTGAAGGATCACCCAGCACCCAACAACTGTCCCAAAGACCGACTGTTTGTCCCCAGTAACCTTCGCTCTCTTGTGCTCCAGTGGATCCACACCTCTAAATTCAGTTGTCACCCTGGCATTCGTCGGACCCTCTTCCTCCTTCAGCAACGCTTTCTGGTGGCCCAGGATGGCTCAAGACACCCAGGAATACATCAATGCCTGCTCTGTCTGTGCCCGTGGCAAATCCTCTCACCGTGCTCCAGCTGGGTTCCTCAAACCCCTTCCCATTCCTCACCGCCCTTGGTCTCATATTGCTGTGGACTTCGTCTCTGGTCTCCCACCATCCCAAGGTAACACAGTCATTCTAACTGTAGTTGATCGTTTTTCAAAGAGTGTCCATTTCATTCCCCTCCCCAAGCTCCCTTCAGCACTGGAAACGGCTAGCCTGCTGACAGATCACGTCTTCCGCCTCCATGGTCTACCTACTGACATTGTTTCTGACAGAGGTCCCCAGTTCACTTCTCAGGTATGGACAGCTTTTTGCAAAGCACTTGGTGCAACTCCCAGCTTGTCCTCTGGTTATCATCCACAGTCCAACGGCCAGACAGAGCGGGCCAACCAGAGCCTGGAGACCGCTCTCCGCTGCGTTGCTGCTCGTAACCTGGCCTCCTGGAGCACGCAGCTAGCCTGTGGTGGAATATGCACACAACTCTCTCTCTAACTCCTCTACAGGTATGTCCCCATTTATGGCTGCTAACGGCTTTCAACCTCCCCTTTTCCCCAGTCAGGAGGAGGACACGGCTGTTCCCTCCGTCCAAGCCCACCTCCGCAGATGCCGCGGAGTCCTGGCGCGCCGTTAGAGCCGCTTTGGTTCGTTCCTCCACTCACAGCCAGAAGTCGGCCAACAAACTACGCCTACCCGGCGCCGGACTATCTGCCGGGTCAAAAGGTGTGGCTCTCCTCCCGTGATCTTCCCCTGCAGGTTCCTTCCCGCAAGCTGGCCCCTCGATACATCGGACCATATGTTGTGGAGAAGATCATCAACCCCTCCTCCGTCCGTCTCAAGCTGCCTCCTTCTCTACGGATCCACCCTACCTTCCGCGTCTCCCTCCTCAAGCCATTCACTCCTAGTGAGCTTTGCCCGCCCTCCGACTCCCCTCCTCCCCCCCAGCTCATCGATGGACACCCAGCATACTCGGTTAAGGAGGTACTGGACGTTCGGCGCCGGGGTCGTGGCTACCAATATCTGGTTGATTGGGAGGGGTACGGTCCGGAGGAGCGCTCTTGGATCTCTCGCAAACTCATTTTGGATAATGTACTGTTGAGAGACTTTTATTCTAAGCATCCTGATAAGCCTGGTCGGCCGCCAGGGGGCGTCCGTTAGAGGGGGGGTACTGTTATGTATGTGGGGTTTTTGGACTACTTTGTGTGCTTGTGGTGTGTTTCCTTCTGCCTCCTGTGGGAGGTTCCTTCTTTTAGAGTGAAGAGGCGTGGCTACCTGCTGACTGGAGGCTGACACACCTGCACCATATTTCTCATCATCACTCCTTTTTAAGCCGGAGCAGGGCTTCTCTTCGACGCTGGATTGTTCCACTATCTGTGGTAACGCTCTCGCTGCTGTGTTCACAGTTTCTGTGTTTAAACTCTTGCTTATCTTGTGTGCTTTTCTAGTGACCCTTGTGCTCCGTTGTTTTCTGCCCCAGATACTCACCCGTGTTCCGGATTTCTCTCCAGCCAGTAACCTGCCAGCCACGCCGCTCTGCCTCCACTCCTCAACTTACCGGACCGCCTTTTGACTTACCTTTTGTTTAATTCTGATTAAATCAACTTTAAACCGCCCTCCGCTTCGGGTCTGCTTCTGGGTTCTCTTTTTTTCAAACAGACTTAACAATATGTTCACAATCATCATATTTGCTCCACAGAGTTCAGCAGCAGAGATCAGAGGTTCCCATTGGTCAGTCTGTCCAGCAGCATCAAACACACCTGGACTCCATATTTAAGGTGTGTAAACTTACAAACACAAACACTACTGCTAATGACAGCAAACACAACAACCCTGTTTCCTACAACTGACATTTATATCTGACTTTTGTTGCTTGTTATCAACATGCATATTTGTCCAAAGAGGTTGTGCTAAAGCTAAAGTCTGGGTAAACTTAAATATTGCCTCGGTGCATTGTGGGATTCTGTGTAGTTATTGAATCCTGCTATTTTTAACGTTATCTGCAAAGAACAACCATGAACACACTCAATGACTTCTGCTGGACAACGTTATGTGTTAAACTACAAATGGAGAAATATCCTTCAATCTTTAAATCTGTTTTCCAGTCCAGGAAATCGTCAGTGAACTGAAATCATGGACGAGCATTATAAAATATAGATAAAGTCAGAGGGGATCTGTCAGGGCCCTCAAGACCCTCAGAGAGGGCCTAAAATATTCTTTAAAAAATACATTATTTAAAAAGTAATCAATTATATTTTTTTATCAATTCATAATTTGACAATCAACATCTAAACAAAATGTTTCTGAGGAAATAAACCCTTCAAAACTGTTTATTCACTTTGTGTTGGAATATAAAGGGTTAAATAAAAAAAGCACCATTGTCAACCAATCAGAACTCTGCTGCCTCTGCAGTTGCTAGGAAGGAAAATACCTGCTTTCAGCTCTGTGATTGGTGGTCCAGCTACAAATGTACAGAGGGCCGACCAATAGTAATTCAATGAGAGACTCATTTCAAATGACAGTAAAATTGACCAATCATATCGTCCCTCTAAGTGGGTGGGCTTTATTATCGTTAACTTTATGACGTGTTCCTCCCGCTGTGTGGAGAACCAATCACAAGCTGGCGGGAAAAAACACCTGTACACGAGCTAACTAGCCTGTTAGCTAACCTGTTGGTTCATGATGGAGCTTGTTAGAAACTTTACCGCTAGTGAGGAGGACATGATGGAAATTTATGATCCACTCTGTTCTCAAGATGAACATTTAATGTTGGAGTTAATCAACAAAGGAAGACCAACACCAGAGACTTTATTTTTAAGTAATGCGATCATCAAAGAGGTTATTTAATTAAACATTAAGCATTTTTACACAGCAGTAAATGTTAGGCCGGTGGTGGTTATTGGTATAAATGCTCATGTTTTTAATCTGGATTTATCTTTACTATTTTTAACAAGACGGAGTGCAACAACACAATTTTGGCAAAAGTCAAAAACTAGAGGGCCTTTAATTTTTATTAAAACATAATAATGAACATTTGAAAAACAGTCCGCAGGTACATTTTACCTGTTGGCGGTTCAAGTGTTAAAATCTGATAGACCAGTAGTAATTAACCTGTAACCGTTTCCCCAAATAAACTGTAACATAGCGTAGACCTGCAGGCTGCTGTGCCAATCTGATGAGATTATTTGTGAGATAATATTGCTTGTTTGTGGTGCTGAACCCCAAAACGACGTGATCGCTGTTTCCTGTCTGTGGGACTGATGTGTGTGTGTGTGTGTGTGTGTGTGTGTGTGCTGTCACCGTGTGTGTGTGTGTGTGCTGTCACCGTGTGTGTGTGTGTGTGCTGTCACCGTGTGTGTGTGTGTGTGCTGTGTGTGTGTGCACCGTGTGTGTGTGTGTGTGTGTGTGTGCTGTCACCGTGTGTGTGTGTGCTGTCACCATGTGTGTGTGTGTGTGTGTGCTGTCACCATGTGTGTGTGTGTGTGTGTGTGTGTGTGTGTGTGTGTGTGTGTGCTGTCACCATGTGTGTGTGTGTGTGTGTGTGTGCTGTGTGTGTGTGTGTGTGTGTGTGTGTGTGCTGTCACCATGTGTGTGTGTGTGTGTGTGTCACCATGTGTGTGTGTGTGTGCTGTCACCATGTGTGTGTGTGTCTGTGTGTGTGTGTGTGCTGTGTGTGTGTGTGTGTGTGTGCACCATGTGTGTGTGTGTGTGTGTGTGTGTGTGTGTGTGTGTGTGCTGTCACCATGTGTGTGTGTGTGCTGTCACCGTGTGTGTGTGTGTGTGTGCTGTCACCATGTGTGTGTGTGTGTGCTGTCACCGTGTGTGTGTGTGTGTGCTGTCACCGTGTGTGTGTGTGTGTGTGTGTGTGTGTGTCACCGTGTGTGTGTGTGTGTGTGCTGTCACCGTGTGTGTGTGTGTGTGTGTGCTGTCACCGTGTGTGTGTGTGTGTGTGCTGTCACCCGTGTGTGTGTGTGTGTGTGTGTGTGTGTGTCACCGTGTGTGTGTGTGTGTGTGTGTGTGTGTGTGTGTGTGTGTGTGTGTGTGCTGTCACCGTGTGTGTGTGTGTGTGTGCTGTCACCGTGTGTGTGTGTGTGTGTGTGTGTGTGTGTCTGTGTGTGTGTGTACACCATGTGTGTGTGTGTGTGTGTGTCCCCGTGTGTGTGTGTGTCAACACCGTGTGTGTGTGTGTGTGTGTGTGTGTGCTGTCACCATGTGTGTGTGTGTGTGTGTGCTGTCACCGTGTGTGTGTGTGCTGTCACGTGTGTGTGTGTGTGTGTGTGTGTGCTGTCACCTGTGTGTGTGTGTGTGTGTGTGTGTGTGTGTGTAAAGGTCTGTCACCGTGTGTGTGTGTGTGTGTGTGTGTGTGTGTGTGTGTGTCACTGTGTGTAAAGGTCTGTGTGTGTGTGTGCTGTCACGTGTGTGTGTACTGTGTGTGTGTGTGTGTGTGTGTGCTGTCACCACTGTGTGTGTGTGTGTGTGTGTGTGTTGTCTGTCACCGTGTGTGTGTGTGTGTGTGTGCTGTGTGTGTTGTCACGGTGTGTGTGTGTCACCGTGTGTGTGTGCTGTCACCGTGTGTGTGTGTGTGTGTGTGTGTGCTGTCACTGTGTGTGTGTGTGTGTGCAAGTGTCTGTGTGTGTGTGCTGTCACCGTGTGTGTGTGTGTGTGCTGTCACCGTGTGTGCTGTGTGTCACCGTGTGTGTGTGTGTCACCAGTGTGTGTGTGTGCTGTCACCGTGTGTGTGTGTCACTGTGTGTGTGTGTGTGTGTGTGTGTGTGTGCTGTCACCGTGTGTGTGTGTGTGTGTGTGTGTGTCACCGTGTGTGTGTGTGTGTGTGTGCTGTCACCAGTGTGTGTGTGTGTGTGTGTGTGTGTGTGTGTGTGTGCTGTGTGTGTGTGTGTGTGTGTAAAAGGTCACGTGTGTGTGTGTGTGTGTGTGTGTGTGCTGTGTGTGTGTGTGTGTGTGTGTGTGTGTGTGTGTCACCGTGTGTGTGTGTGTCAAACTGAACAAGATTGTGATTTTAACTCTTTAATTATTTTACTTCGGACACCTTACATTTATTCCCTTGTGCTTTGTTCCCAAACCAAATTCAACTTCCTGCTTCCTGCATACACCCAGAAGAAAATGTAATCCAGCCATCATGATGTTTCTGGGCTGAGCTCAGACTAAATACTGGACTACCATTGTGATCCAGTCTCCATGCTGCACTCTGTAGACCAGCAGGCTTTCAGTCTGTCACAGATGATCTGATGTTGAGTTCTACCAGTTAAAGTTCACATTTTCTTCTGTTCCAGCTGCTGGAGGAAAACATGCTGAGTTTTGTGAAGAAGGAGCTGAAGAAGATCCAGAGAGTTGTGAGTTCAGATTACCCAGAATGCTTGGAGAGTCAGAGGGAGGATGAGGAGGTGTTGGACAGGTGAGGATGAAGAGCAGAGGAGGAGCAGCAGAGAGGCATTTCTGAAGATCACACTGCACTTCCTGAGGAGGATGAAGCAGGAGGAGCTGGCTGACTGTCTGCAGAGCAGTAAGAGGATTTGAACAGATTTAACATGATGGAAAGAGGAAATGGAGGCAACATGGGAGAAGTTTACATTTAAAACTCTGCTGTTAATATGATGCACACATTTGAATCACATCTATGAATTCTTCTGGGCTGAAAACACAAACTGTTAAAAACTGATGTGCTGAAGAGATTTCACAGAGAAGGAAAATAAATACCATCTTGATGTCTGAAAGTTTACATTTATCAGATTGACTGTAGCATCAACTTAATAATTACATTTCTTCTTTGTTCATTCAGGAACTGTTGCTTCCAGCGTGTCGACGTAAACTCAAGTCTAACCTGCAGAAGAAGTTCCAGTGTGTGTTTGAGGGGATTGCTAAAGCAGGAAACCCAACCCTTCTGAACCAGATCTACACAGAGCTCTACATCACAGAGGGAGGGACTGCAGAGGTCAATGATGAACATGAGGTCAGACAGATTGAAACAGCATCCAGGAAAGCAGACAGAGCAGAAACAACAATCAGACAAGAAGACATCTTTAAAGCCTCACCTGGAAGAGATGAACCAATCAGAAGAGTGATGACAAAGGGAGTGGCTGGCATTGGGAAAACAGTCTTAACACAGAAGTTCACTCTGGACTGGGCTGAAGACAAAGCCAACCAGGACATACACTTCACATTTCCATTCACTTTCAGAGAGCTGAATGTGCTGAAAGAGAAAAAGTTCAGCTTGGTGGAACTTGTTCATCAGTTCTTTACTGAAACCAAAGAAGCAGGAATCTGCAGGTTTGAAGAGTTCCAGGTTGTCTTCATCTTTGACGGTCTGGATGAGTGTCGACTTCCTCTGGACTTCCACAACAATGAGATCCTGACTGATGTTACAGAGTCCACCTCAGTGGATGTGCTGCTGACAAACCTCATCAGGGGGAAACTGCTTCCCTCTGCTCGCCTCTGGATAACCACACGACCTGCAGCAGCCAATCAGATCCCTCCTGAGTGTGTTGACATGGTGACAGAGGTCAGAGGGTTCACTGACCCTCAGAAGGAGGAGTACTTCAGGAAGAGATTCAGAGATGAGGAGCAGGCCAGCACAATCATCTCCCACATCAAGACATCACGAAGCCTCCACATCATGTGCCACATCCCAGTCTTCTGCTGGATCACTGCTACAGTTCTGGAGGATGTGTTGAAAACCAGAGAGGGAGGAGAGCTGCCCAAGACCCTGACTGAGATGTACATCCACTTCCTGGTGGTTCAGTCCAAAGTGAAGAACATCAAGTATGATGGAGGAGCTGAGACAGATCCACACTGGAGTCCAGAGAGCAGGAAGATGATTGAAATCTCTTGGGAAAACTGGCCTTTTGAGCAGCTGCAGAAAGGAAACCTGATCTTCTATGAATCAGACCTGACAGAGTGTGGCATCGATATCAGAGCAGCCTCAGTGTACTCAGGAGTGTTCACACAGATCTTTAAAGAGGAGAGAGGACTGTACCAGGACAAGGTGTTCTGCTTCGTCCATCTGAGTGTTCAGGAGTTTCTGGCTGCTCTTCATGTTCATCTGGAAATTCATCAACTCTGGAGTCAATCTGCTGTCAGAAGAACAAACAAAATCCTGCCCGGTTGTCTAAAGTCTTCAGAGACAAACCTAAACTACAACATCTCTACCAGAGTGCTGTGGACAAGGCCTTACAGAGTCCAAATGGACACCTGGACTTGTTCCTTCGATTCCTCCTGGGTCTTTCACTGCAGACCAATCAGACTCTCCTACGAGGTCTGCTGACACAGACAGGAAGTATCTCACAGACCAACCAGTCAACAGTTGAGTACATCAAGAAGAAGCTTAACAACAAGAATCTCTCTGGAGAGAAAAGCATCAATCTGTTCCACTGTCTGAATGAACTGAATGATCGTTCTCTAGTGGAGGAGATCCAACAGTCCCTGAGATCAGGAAGTCTCTCCACAGATAAACTCTCTCCTGCTCAGTGGTCAGCTCTGGTCTTCATCTTACTGTCATCAGAAAAAGGATCTGGATGTGTTTGACCTGAAGAAATACTCTGCTTCAGAGGAGGCTCTTCTGAGGCTGCTGCCAGTGGTCAAAGCCTCAAACAAAGTTCTGTGAGTAGATGTATGAACAGTGTTAAATATGTTTGATTTTAAATGCAGAAATGAAACATTTACTTTGTGTTCATCACTCATTTTCCTTTCAGACTGAGTGGCTGTAACCTCTCAGAGAGAAGCTGTGAAGCTCTGTCCTCAGTTCTCAGCTCCCAGTCCTCTAGTCTGAGAGAGCTGGACCTGAGTAACAACGAACCTGCAGGATTCAGGAGTGAAGCTGCTGTCTGCTGGACTGGAGAGTCCACACTGCAGGTGAGATTTAAGTTGTTTAAGCACTAGAAACTTGGAAATTGAAAGATTTTATTTGCTCAGGTCATTGATCACAATTGATATTTCCAATAAAACTCAATCTAACTTGAGATTTATGATAGAAACAATGTTGACATCTGTGGAAGTTTTTAAAACAATGTGTTCACAGTCTTTTCTTGATCCCAGTCTGTCAGGCTGTCTGATTACAGAGGAAGGCTGTGCTTCTCTGGCCTCAGCTCTGAAGCTCCAACCCCTCCCATCTGAGAGAGCTGGACCTGAGCTACAACCATCCAGGAGACTCAGGAGTGAAGCTGCTGTCTGCTGGATTGGAGAATCCACACTGGAGACTGGAAACTCTCAGGTATGGTCAGACAACAAGAGCTCACACACTACAGATGTCTGTAATTTCTGGAATTCATGTCCTTTCACTCAGGTCGATGATCACTTTAGTTCAGACTGAAATCTTCAACATCTACTAAATGTGTTGAGATGAACTTTTTCATAAATCTACAAATTATTTAGTTAAGTAATGTTTAACTAATGATGATTCATCATAACTTAATGCAATTACTGATGTAGGATGTATCATGAATTCCTGTTGCTCAACATTAACAAATGATCATATCACCATGACTTTATGTGATTACTTCACCCTTAATATATCTTCATACATTAACTCATATGTGACCAAATTAACTGGATTCCTCTCACATTAAAGCAGAAGATAAAAGATTATTTCATGATTATTTGCTCAAAAAAAGCACATTACAAATGACTTCATTACTTCACACATGTTTATTTTATGATCATACATTTGCTCAGCCTTTTGGTTTAAATAAGCCAAATTTTTTAGATAATTCTTCACATTGTAATAATTTCTTTGAGAATCAACCCAATGGTATGTTTGCTATCTGGGTTTTTCTGAACTTGAATGATACAATGGTTGTATTGTATATCTCATAAATCCAGTTGAACAAAACACCAATCACACATTTCTGTATGTTTTACAATGGAAGACTGAGGAACAGGATAAGGCAGCTGGGCAAGCAGACAGGGTGATCAAGAAACACTGGGAAGAACACAGACGAACTGACAAGGAAACAACAGAAAGGAACACATTATGTAGTGTGGGTGAGTGGAGAAAACTGCGGAGCAGAACAATCAAAGAAGGAGCAGAAAACACACAGAGGGCAGGAAGTAAAATGACAGTTTGAAGAAAGGAAAGAATACAAAATAAAACAGGAAGTGTGAAACAACTGGAAACAGACTAATTTAAGAGAGGGAAAAGACAAAAAACAACAAACACAGGACGCAATTTCAGTTTAAAATTCAGAGAGTTACCAACAGAATAAGATCTAATGATTACTTCTGATAAAATTCACTACGTTGGAATAAATATTTAAGATTAAACAACAGAAATTAGATTCTCTTGTTCAATTTCTTCTCTTGGTTCTTTCTCCAAAAGCAGAGTCAGAGCTGCAACAGAAGCAAACTTTGATTCAAACTCAGTCCAGTTTTCCAAAGCTGTCAGAACCTGAGGTGACTGAACATCATCTTCCTGTGTGTTGGTGTGATCACTGTGAGTCTGTCCTCCTGTCCCTCCACTCCAGCAGAACTGCTTCAGCTCTGTCTGGCTGTATCTGCATTTGGGTCCAGTCCTGCAGGAGTCGTGACACACTGTGTCTTCAGCGGTGGCGCTCACTGCACCTGGTTTCCCTCTGCACCTGTAGCTCAGTGATGCTAATATGCTAACGGAGGATTTCCTCCAACAGCAGGAAACAGTTGAAGACTTTATTTGCTTCATCAACAGTCATTTAAAATGTAAATTAACTTATCAAACAGACTTTTCATGATTCACTCAGTTCTTCTGATAAATTCAGCATCTATGTTTCACAAAGTACAACTCTGATTGAATGAAATCACATCTTATAAAAATTGTGTTGAAGTGCTGCAGTGTTTCAGGATGTCAAACAGAAACGTTACACATCTTACTTTAGTTTGTTTAACTTTAGTTCACAGAAGAGCTGTTAAAGTTAAATATCAGCCCAAATCAAAAGTCTTTCTTTAGTCATACGTCATGATTTTTGTTCTAATTTACAGATTATCTGTTAAATTTAGTGAGATGTTAATAGTCAGATGTCTGTAAAGTATGAAGGTCTACAGTCAGACCAACAGGCCTTTGGAGCAGTGGGCTTTAGTTTACAGGATAACCTGCTGTTGGACTGTGGGCTTTAGGCTTTAAGTTGACTTTAGTTAGCTCATGTTTGATAAAAAATAATAAATGGTGCAGACTGAGCTTGTGTTGAATCAAAAATCTGTCTCAGTTAACACACGACTTCTCTAAAATAATGAAAAATTACAGTAAGTCACACAAATAAAACAACATTGTTCTCACCACCATTGAACTGCTTCACCTGTGAGTGTTTGTTCAAAATGTTCTCTGAAAATTCACTCATTCATTTTATTTGGGGGCGTCAGACCAGACTGATACACCATCAATGTCCACAGTGATGTTCACTAACAAGGTGAATCATATTTTAATTTGTAGGCCATTAAAGTTGAACTGAGGTATTATGGATGAGTGGATGGACACCCTTCTGCTCCTCTGCTTCATGTCCAGCTCCTCTTTCAAAGCGTCTTGTGCAACACAATCAGATATCAACAGTATTTCACTGTAATACACATCATCTACAGTCACAACACAACTTGCCTGTAATTTTACAACATGTTGTTATCTGTGGGAAAATGCTGTCAGCTACTGTCATTATTTTGGAGCCATGATGCATTGTGATATACAGTTGAAGTAAAAACGGTGAAGTAAAAAAGTAAAACAAACACACATTAACATCCATTCATTCAAATAGTTGTATGGACAAAGGTCATTTTTAGGAGACAGGGCTGCCTTCCCCTGTGGCTCCACGTTAAGTTCCTCTCTGTTCATTAAAATAGCAGTTACTGTATGAGCAGCAGAAATACAGTCCTTTTTGATGTGGAATCATCAAGTCAAGTCACTTTGATTCATTAAGGCCAAAATCACACATTTGTCTCAAAGGATTTACAATCTGTACATCATACAGCACTCTCTATCATTAGAGCCTCTGTTTCAAACATAGAAATGAGTCAATCCAGAAGAATCTGCTGCTCAGACTGATCTGTGAACAGTCTGTAAACACTTTAGTTGTTCATGTGTGAATGTTGCTCACACTGCTTCATTTGAAGAGAGCACATGCAGAGGACAATATTTCATATTCACTTTGATCATGTGGGAGGACATCAATAAAAACAGAGCAGATCAGTGCTGACTGTGCTCTCTTATTATTTCTTCATCACATCATCTTCTTCTTCTTCTTGGTGTCTTTTCCTGGCAGACACAAGTGAAAGAATCATGGAGACAGTTGACTCAGATGAGTTTCAGCCTGTTTCTCTGTCACACTGACAAACTGAGGAACACTGCTTCATGTTGAACAGCAGTTAGGACTCATGTTGGATAGAAAATCATTCTGACTGTGTTTCTTCCTCCAGGGTGGACCATGGTGGAGAGCAGAGGTTAAAACCTGGTGTGAGGAAGTGTAAGTGTGGATTTAACATAACTAATGATCAGCAAACAACACATCAGATTCTCTTTAAATACAAAGTTCATAGTTCATTCAAACTTTACTGATAAAACATGTCATCATTAAACTTTATAGAAATGAACAACATCAGCACACAAACAAAGAATAAACCTTCAGATGTGTCTGATGATAAACTGCTGCTGTGTTGTGTCTTTTTCTCTCCCATCAGATTTCTGTGAACTCACACTCGACACAAACACAGTGAACAGAAACCTCAAACTGTCTGAAGACAACAGGAAGGTGACATGTGTGAGAGAGAGAGCAGCCATATCCTGATCATCCAGAGAGATTTGACTTCTGGTCAATTCAGGGATCAGCTGCTGTGTAGAACTGGTCTGACTGGTCGCTGTTACTGGGAGGTCGAGTGGAGAGGAGGAGTTTATATATCAGTGAGTTACAGAGGAATCAGAAGGAAAGGAGACAGTGATGAGTGTCTGTTTGGAAGGAAATTAATCAGTTCCTGGAGTCTGTTCTGCTCTGATGGAGGTTACTCTGTCCGTCACAATAAGAAAGAAACATCCATCTCCTCCTCCTCCTCCTCCTCCTCCTCTCTGTCTCTCACAGAGTAGCAGTGTGTGTGTTGTGTCTTTTTCTCCCCATCAGATGTGGACTGTCCTGCTGGCACTCTGTCCTTCTACAGAGTCTCCTCTGACACACTGATCCACCTCCACACCTTCAACACCACATTCACTGAACCTCTTTATCCTGGATTTGGACTGTTCTGGTCATATGGTTCCTCAGGTGTCTCTGTGTCCTCTGTAGGAGGGAGACAACTTCCAGTCCTGGTTTAAATGTTGGTGGACGAGGCTTCACTTTGGTTCATATTTGTCTGATTGTGTCTTTAATGTCAGAAATGTTGTTTTCTTAGAAATGATGAAATGATGTCAGGCTTGAACTTGTTTTGTTCTCGCATTGCAAAGATGTAAATTCCAACCACTGAGCTTCTGTACTGACAAGATGGAAATGAGTAAATTATACTTCTTGATTTTTTCTTTTTAATGGGTTTTTATGACTCTGTTTTTATGTATTTTATCTTTTTTCTTCCTTCTGCCTCTTGATTTCCTGTTTGCTGTTGTGACTCTGCAGTTTTCCCCACTGAGGGATTAATAAAGGATTATCTTATCTGAAAACAGAAGCCTGGACTTCTTGACTCAGACTGGACCTCCACAAGCGCAGTCAGAAGTTAACACCATACTGAAGCAGCATTTTAAATCCAGTTATCTTAAAACTAAAAATGACCATCAGGATAAAAATATAAAGTAATTAGCAGTATGTAGGTAACTGTAATTATTATTATGATTTTATTACTTTAATTGTAATTATATTTGATCAGATGAAACCTGTTTCCTGCAGGAAATATAAAGATATTTGAAGAATTTAAGTCACGATAATGATAAATTAGTACGTAAAATACACAAAATAGTACTAATAAAATATCAGCATACACATATAACTAGATACAAATATTCATGTAAATTTTAGTTTATTTGAATTCAAACTATATTAATATTTGTAAGTAATCTGTCATGATTTATGACATCATTTAAGACAGAATTATAGTTTAATGTTGACTGAGTAAGTGTAAGGTTTTGATTGGTGATAAACCTCTACTAACCAGATGAACCAAGCAGCATTGAGGAGCAAAAGCATGATGGAAAAATAAAAAGCAGCAGACCTAACAAAATGTGTAAAAAGTGAAGCGTTGTGAACACTTTCTGGATGCACTGTACAAATTCCAGCTCTCACCAAAGCAGCAGGACAAAGGAGTCACCAAGGTGCACACACTTGCAACACTTGCATGCTCTGAATTTATTCTAATAAATGAGGAGAACAGTGGGAGCTGATTACATTTACACTGATGTTGTTTTCGATGCTTCAGCTCGGGCAGATGTGAGTGTGTAGTTTCATATATTGTTATCATACAGGCCTGTTGTGCTCCATAATGTGACTTTCCCCTGACGCTGGTGGTCGTGTTGGGCTCTGAGCCGACCCCTGTCCCATCTGAGCCAAACGCTGCTGCCAGCATCTGGATGTGATGAGACACTTCAAATAAAAATCAGCAGTTGTTTCATCGTACAGCTCATGTCATCAACACATTTTTCATTTTCCTTCAATTCCTGCGTAACTTGATAAATGGAGTCGTTGTGTCTCTTTGCATCAGTGAGGACGCTCAGCTGCTGCAGCCAGAAAAAAACACAATAAACACTCAGCAACTAAAACTGTTGAATGAATCAAGTTTTTTTGTTTTTTGTTTGTTTATTTTTTAAATAAGTGTAAAGAACTTGAATGCATTTGATTTCCTCTGGTTTTAAACAAAGAAATACAAATCACATTAACTACCTACCTGAGTCATCTGTAAGCGTCTGTGTCCCCTCCATCTCTGTCACCACTCCATTTAAGAGGGACTCCCCAGTAATCCCTGCCAGCTTTTTATAAAGGGGGGCTCGGTGACCTCTGACCCCGCCCGTCCACTGTGATGTCGGCCTTCTTCTTTATTTCAGCCGAATCTTCAGAGGCAGCAGCATGAACAGCGTCCTCCACATGCTGCCACTCTGAGGCCTTTTTCACATTTAAAATGTCACTTTGAGTCAAATAAAGTTATTTTCTGATGTCATTATTTGTATTTCACACAACATGAATTTTCTTATTTTATCCTTTCTGTCGGTGTCGCCATGGTCACCATCATGCAGTCAGGTAGAATGAATATTAATTAGGGGCGTTTCATTGACTATTTATAGGCAGTTATGGGCGTGACATGAAGCCCGCAAAAGGTCTTTTCACAATACAAAACACAAAATAAACTTCCTATATCAGTCTGTGTCTCATAACTTCAAAAACAATCATGCATGTGTGTATTGCTTTTCACCTTAGTGAGGGGGATGCTTCCCAGCTCCCTCACAGTAAGAAAGTATTATATGAAGTAAAAAAGAAAAAAAAGTGTTTTAATTTGTTCTAAATCTACGGAGGAAAGTGACCAACTGCTCATCTCACCGCTGTGAGTTCATACGCTGCTCTCACCAAACTCCATTCAGAAAAAACAGCATTTAGTGATCTTCTTCATGAAAACAGACAAAAACATGGTTGAGTTTGACTTTTCAACACTTTTTAAGAAACATTAGAGACATCTCTCCATTTCGGCATAAACCAAATGTTTTTGGTTCATGTTCTTTTTAATTTCAAAAGGTTTTTAACTTTGTGTGACAAACTGAGAAAATCTACAGTCAACAAAAGTTTGATGAAATATGAACGTTTAAAGATGATTTACAATCAAAACCTTCTCAGCTGATTCTTTAAATTTTGAACTGATCATTTAATTATTAAGTGAAGTCTTTTTAAATTCATATTTGACATATTTCTGTTAATGTTGTGGTTTTGAAAATAGCTTCATTTTTGATTGAAATTTGGCTCTGTGTGAAGAGATGAGTTCAGTTGATGTTCCTGTGGGAACAATTTACCTCTAAAACACTAAAACAGAAAGGTTCTGTCATTATAATGAGAGTAATTAAATAATAATAATAAACTTTAAATGCAAACTTTACATAAATAATTTACTTCAATTAAAAACCCTCCCTCCACAGTTGGCACAGAAAATAACCTTTAATGTGGTTAAAGCAGGAAAATCAGTCCAGCTGATCTACAGTGGCTTTGAAATGTCTGAAATATAAAACATATTTCACCTAAACATGGAAATAATCAGAAAGTTTGACGATTCAAAAACATTTAAAAACACAAGAAGTTTTGATGAGGAACGAGAAGAAGAAGAAATATTTCAGATTCAGTTCAAATTGAAACACATTTGTGTCGTTGACCAGCTGAACTTTGTCCAAAAGCTCAGATTTCCTTGAGCTGTATTTCTTCTGTTGAAGCGTTCAGATGATGGTGAGTTTTAAAAATGTGCTTTTCCTTTGAGTTTAGTGAGTTGCTGTTCCTTATGTTGAGGAGTTTTATCTTTGAGAGTAAACAGTGAAACTTGTGGATGTTAGTGAGACATTAAAGTGATGTTTCTCTGTGTGTTTGTGTCCAGAGGAGCAGGACAGGAGGTGGGACGATCCGCCATCATCCTGGAGTTCAATCCTGGAGTTCTGGAGTTGCCCAGTGCCTCTCACCTTGGCCAACTCCAGAAAAGGAGAGAGTCCAGCCCCTCTCCAGGAGTTTGCTTCCAGAGCTGCTGCTGTGCGTAGAGGCAAGCCCAACTATAGACTAGATATAGTCGGGCTTGTGAGTCAGTCACTATATTGACCCTCTTGCTTTCAATGTCAAGCCTGCCTCTAGAAATCTTGGTGTCCTTTTTGACCAACATCTGAATTTTTATTTTAATATTCATGTGTATGTGTGTGTGTGTGTGTTCATTTGTATGTTGGATTCTGCATTGTATGTGTGTATTTCAACATGTTGGTTAAACTGGCTTTGTAACCAAGTGTTTTTAAAAGTGCTATATAAATAAATGTATTACTACCTATGAGGTCTTCCATGTAAACTAACAATCCTCTTTGCTAACTGTCCTGGTCCATCTTCCTGTCCCTCCTCTCCAAACATGTTTCTGCTTCCTCATATGTGTCTGTTGCAATTCTCCATCCTTCCACCAGGTGTCCTCAGACTTTTTGGGCCCTTCCTGCAGCTCCTCCCATCTCCCCTGACAATCACCTCATTCCCCTCACCTGAGCTTCCTCACCCACCTCCCCACCTGCAGCTCATTCTCTCATCAGCCACACTCACTACAGTCCAGATCCAGTCCTCCTTTGTCACATTGTCAGTGTTGATTGGACTCTTTTCCTGTGTGTTTTCATGCCTGTTTCCTGTCGTCAGCCTGGCCTGTACCTGCCTCCCTGTCTACCTGCCAGGAAGACTCCATTAAAGTGGATTTTGATCCACATCAGCTCTGCTTTGTCCTGTCTGCATTTGGGTCCTGTTCTGCTCTCCTAAAACGCAACACTAACTGTTCTCCTACACACACACACACTCCCTCCCTGTTGTTCTTTAAGTAAGATTTTAGTGACATTATTTAGCTTTCATATTGTGTGTTTTATACATGGTAGTCTCTTTAATGTTGCACAAAATGCTGCCAACCTCTTCTATGCAGAACTCCAAAATCCTTCAACTTTACCAAGTATTGATATGGTCAATGTGGTCGTAGTTATTTATTATTGATTCCAAATTACTGTTTATTATTCCACACTGATATTTTAGTTTATACTAGTCCAGATTTGAGTCTTAAGTAGAATGGGTTTTGTTCTGATGTGGTGTAGATGTGGAAAAAGGATTTTGTGAATAGAATACAGGTTTAAAGGTCAATAAGAAAACTATACTACAGTAAAAATGAATCAAAGTCAGGATTACAATCTCCTGTGATGTCCTCTGTCATATTGTTGATTAAAGCAGTTCTGGTTTCTTCAGACTTTTTAATACTGAGCAGGTAGGACCACAGCAAACAGGCAGAAATAGCAATAAGACTGAAAATCAGGTGACCATGAGTAAGGACAATAAGACAGAAATGATCCAAATTTAGGATTGTTAATCAATTAAAGACTGTTTCATTCTGATTCATGCTCATTTATCTTCCCCCTATTTGTGACGTTTCACTTCATAAATGAGCATGAAAATCAATGAAAAACAGCACCTACGCCGGTTTATTTGATCAAATAAAATGAAGTAAGGTCATCACTGAGTACTTTGCAATGGCTCACTGTAATATTGTTCCTCCAACTGAAATAGTCATTTGTTAGACTATTCTCCACTACAAAAAGTCAGATTATTACTCTGGTCTCCATATTGTTCATTGTGACTAAATTAACCTCTCGAAGTGTGTGCAGTTCATCAGAAATCAGAAATATTAAAGGCAAATGACAATATATCAGTTTTCAAAGATCAGGTTGTGACACTAGCAGCAGATTTTACTCTGCCACAACATCCATCCAAAGACACTGAGACTGTGTGTAAATCCATTCATTACTGTACCAATGTTACACTGAGAACACACTGAATAAGTCCTGATTCATGTTACTGCAAACTGCACGCAGAGACACAAGATCACTTCTACAAATATATGCACTCAACTTTATGTTGAAGTCAGCATTAAGTAACAAGAACAGTTTCAAAATAAAAGCCACAGAAAAATACTGTAAATCCATATGGAAAAGATTTGAGGCACCCCCTATTGTCCAATTTTAAGATAATTTTACAAACTTACTTCAACATAATAAGGTTTGGTGATGTTTGGACAAACTGTCATTGATTTATGGACAAATCTGTACCAGGCTCAGTCACATGTTTGGAGCTGACGGCGCCCCCTGTTGAGCGATTTCAAAATAGTTTTACACAAGTGGTAATTTAATAAATCAAACTTGTGCACTATATTATGTCCCAGATTTGATACATATTGTTTGAGCATCGTTGGAGAACATAAGCACTGCTTCATTTGAAGTGTGAAGTCAAACTGGAGGTTTCTCGGGAACAAACGAAGTGTGAAAACTTCAGATCTCTGACCGGATGGAGCCAATCTGTCCGAGCGCGGCCTGCAGCATTTGAAGGCACCACGCAGCGTCAAAAGCGAAAGTAAAGAAACCTCCACAAGCAGGTGAGCAGAAAGGAGCATGTTTGTGCTGTCAGGACGGTCAAACTGTGCAGGACTGATTCATGTGTCAAATCCAGAGAGGCAGCCGGTAAGAATATGAACTTTAAATAATGTGAGAGACTGCTGCCACGTTAACTGTGCATCAACCGGGTCGGTTCAATAGCCACTTTTTTTAGGCTTCATACGTGTCAGATGGTCTGTGTAGTTTGTGTGCTTTCTTTTCTTTGCTGTCAGTCTGTTTGTGACTCTGAGCATGTTTGTTCAGTAGAAGCTCGGGGAGTGATGGTGAGGAAAAGCGAGTGCGTTATGGTTTAGTCTTGCTCACAAACATGGCGGACTGATGAAAGATCAAACTTTTGGACAAATGCGGAAATAGTTGGGCTTCATTCATCTGGATATCTGCCAAATACAGTAGATAGTGCTGGTCAGAGGAGCTAGTTGAGGTTAATGACTTGTAAAAAAGATGAGAGAAATGTTGGTTATTTGGAGCAGAATTCATTCTCATTTAGAGGAAGCGGAAACTTTCCGTCACAGCTGAGAAGCTGCAGCTGCACAAAGTGCGATTTCCCGGAGAGACTTTGTCACAGCTCTCCGTTGTGGGACTTTTGGGAGTCATGTTGTTCTCCTTGTTATTATAGAGCAGCTTTAAAAGAGAGCCAGTAGCCAGTCTAATTCATAAATCTGTACCATTTCCTGCAGAAAAAGAGAGAAAAGAGAAGTTCCAGAGGAGATATGAATATATCTCTACTAAATGTTTCTGCCCCAGTGGAGGAGAAGGAGACGTCCTTTAAAAAACAGCCAATGTAATTGCAAATAGTGATGAAGGGATGATACTAATTGGGGGAGATTTCAACACGGTACAGAAATGCAAATTAGACAGGTTACCACCAGAACAGGGAGCCAACACAAAAACATCCAGAGTATTAAATAATGTCATGAAGGAGTTCGGCCTCACTGATCCATGGAGATATAATAATCCTAGAGGGAAGGATTTCACCTTTTACTCTAATCCACATGGGAGTTTTTGAAGAATGGATGTTTTCTACTCATCACAACAACATATACATAAAGTTCAGGACTGTGGCAGAGACACTATAACGATAAGAGACCATGCTCCTGTTACGCTAACCAGAGATATGGGTAACCAATCTCTGTTTAAATATTGGAGGCTCAGTGTGTCACTGTTAGCAGATGATAAGGTGCTGAAGGAAATCAAACTAAATCTGAAGGAACACTTGTGAATAAATGATAACGGGGAAGTATCTCCATCTATTCTATGTGACGGGGGGAAGGCAGCGATTAGAGGGAAAATAATAGAAATATCATCCAGGTTAAAAAAAGCTCAGCTGGAAGAAGAAGAAATGTTAAAGATGATTAATCAGAACAGAAAAGAACAGCAGATACCTCAATATTCCTCGAACTGAAGAAATGAAGAAGTAGGTTAGATGAGCTGTTAACATACAGAGCTGAAGGGCTCTACGTTTTACTAATCAGAGGTATTATGAGATGGGAAACAGGGCTAGCCGGTTATTAGCTTTTCAAATTAGAAAGGCCCAAACAAACAGGATGCTACAAAAAATAAGGCACCCTAACTCTGAACAACTTGTGGCAAAACCATCAGAGATAGATGGAGAGATATATGATGATTCAGAGCCAAATCACACAGGGGACAAAACACAAGTAATCCTGGAGAGACTACACTTACCAAGATTATCTGTAGAGGAGGCAAAACACCAAAACTAATCAAACCGGATCAAACAGGTTTATTGTGGGAAGACAAGGTGCTAACAATATCAGGAGGGCATTAAATCTCATATCATGTACTAAAGACAACAAGACAGCCTACTATGATGCTCAGTTTAGATGCACAAAAGACATTTGACCGGGTAAAATGGAGCTTTCTATATCGCACATTGGAGGTTTTTGGGCTTCATCCAACTGTCATAGACTGGGTAAATTTACTGTCTAAAAATCCCAGATCAAGAATTAGAGTTAATGGGTGTTGTTCAGATTTCTTCTTCCTCAAAAGGGGGGTCAGACAGGGGGACTGTCTGAGCCCGTTGTTGTTCACCACAAGTGTTGAACCACTGGCTGAGTCAATCAGACAAAATAAAGACATGAAGGGAATCAAAGACGACGGTGGGGTAGAGCATAAAATATCTCTATTTGCAGATGATATATTAACATATATAAGTGAATCATAGTCAACTACACCAGCTCTGTTGGATCATTTGAATGAATGTGGGGAAATATCAGCTTATCTTGATAATGAATCCAAATCAGTGGCAATGATGCTGTCAGGCAAATATCCCACTGAATTAGAAGAGGTGTTTAATTTTAAATGGACTAATAAAGGTTTTACTTACCCAGGAATCATCATTGCTGCTGTTATATCACAATTATTTGAAGCAAATTATGGAAAATTGATGAGTGAAATAAAGAGGGATTTGGTTAGGTGGCAGGTATTATCCATGTCATTGATGGGAAGGATTGAAACAGTGAGAATGAACATCGTACAAAGATTGTTGTTTTTGTTCCAGTCGCTGCCAGTTGTGGTTCCCTGGATCCACTTTTAAAATTCATATATATTAAAATCATATCGAGATTTGTTTGGCAAAATCAAAAAAGCTGAAAAAGGAGGATTGAATCTAGATAATTTAAGAAATGACATCTTTGGGCAGCACAGATTAGAGCTATTATTATGTGGATTTCTAAAGAGACAGATACAATATGGGTGGAAATGGAGCAAAACTCTTGTCAAAATATACCTCTGGAATCACTCCCATTCCTGAACAAACAAATTCAGAGAGGGGCCGGGATTCGTGGAACAACAATGAAAATACGGTCAATAGTCCAGAACAAATTTAATCTGTTAAAGTCAATCTGTAGGGCCACCAAAATAGCAGTAAATCCTGAGTTTCTGCCAGCCACTGTGGATGCTGGGTATAAAAAATGGACGAATAAGGGGCTGATATATATCGCACAAGTGTTCAGTGGACAAATCCTGAAATCATTCCAACAATTTAAAAAGTAGTTTGATTTGTCTGCCCATGACTTTTATTAAATACTTACAATTAAGACACTACCTTCAGAAACACAAGGAGCGGGAACATTTATGTAGATACACCGTCCAAATTAGAGGAACTGTTTATGTCATTTAGAGAGGGGGAGACAAAAAAGGGGCTCATTTAAAAATTTACAGGACACCACAACATGAAGGTGGAGATAACAAGATGGATATTAAGGAAAAATGGGAATTAGAAACAAATATTCTAATATCAGATGAAGAAGAATCATTTAAAGAAGGACATAAACTAACACACAGCCCATCATGGAGAAAATTTGACTGGAAGGTAAAGATGCGATATTTTAACACATCAATCACTTCAAAATAAAGCGACACGTCTGAACTATGTTGGAGAGGGTGTGGTTTAGTGCGGGACTTCACGCACATATTCTGGGATCGCTCAAAATGAGCAAACTTTTGGAGAAATGTTCAGAGTGAGGTTGAGCAGATTGTGGGTATTAAATTCACTTTGGATCCAGCGCTGTTTATTTTAGGTATACCCCCCGAGAATCTGACAGATAGAGGTGTGATTTATTTATTGAGGATTCAAAAAGACAATAACAGCCTTTGGGTTGAAACCAGAACCCCCAAACATAAGACCATGGAGAGACAGGATTAAAAGCGTCTATATTATGGAAGAAATTACAGCAAGATTACAGCTGAAAATCGACAGGTTTGCTGACAGATGGGAGCCAGTGACACGGGCACTATCGGGACTGTAGACATCTCTGTTTATTCATTTATATTTTAGTTGTTTGATCATTTCTTTCTGTGCTGTGCTCTTGATTCTCTGATGTTTCTTTTCTTTGTTTACATTTATTTGCAGCAGCATGTATGTATATATTTTTCTTTTTATTTGTCTGTTTAAAGGTTTTTCACCAAATGACCAATGCAAATGAAATGAAAGAAATGAAACTAACTGAACCATCAAACTAAACTGCTGAGCCTGCAAAAGTAAAAGGAGGAAAAAATGAAGCTGTTTGGTCCGTTTGAGTTGAATCAGTTAAAAACCTTCGAAGCTTCAGTCCTTTCAAAAGCTGCACATATTTTTATTACGTAACCTGACAGGAGCTGTTGATCACATGACAATAAAAACTTGATATGACAAACCTCTAAAGAAAAGTTCTTATGACAGGTCCAATATGAGAGAAATGTCTCAGTTACATTACATTTTGACTTTGGAGCTGTTTGACTTTAATTTCTCTGAAACTTTGTTCATTAGAATGACTTTAAATATTTTGTGTTTTTCACTTTAAAGAGGAATCCACTGGAAAGGAAATGGTTTTTATGAGAAATCAAAAATGAGAGAGTTGTTTATGTTTTATGATGCATTTTGACAGGATATAACTTTACTTCTGTTTTTCTAAAAACTGTACATGAGAATGAGTTATTGTTAAAAACTGGAGTGAAGATCTTTCTGTAGAGAAATCTAATGGAGAAGTTTTTATTAAAGTTCAAATAAGCAGGTTATAATGTGTTATCTTATTTTTCCCATAAAACTCAGTGATCTTCACTGTTCATGGGATCAAAATATTTTATCTAAGGTTCATTTTAAGCAGACATAAGAAATGACTCAATATAAGACACATCACAGAGTAAATGTGGTATTTATGTGGTATCTGTGGTATTTATTATAATAGACAGTCTGAAGTTCCACTACTGTCCCCTAGAGGCTGCAATGTGCATTACACATCACTACATTACAACTTTTAGTCAGTGTAAACTGGACATTTTAGTCCTGATTTATTCTGTTACTCAAGTACATTTCTTTGTCTGCTGAGTTTGATTGGCCTCACACACACTCTCCTCACAGAAACACACACACACCAGCTAAACTACAACTGGACCCTGACCTCTGACCTCTGACCTCTCAGCAGTTTTCAGCAGCACTTTGATTGTAATGTGAACTCACATCATCAGTGAAGAATGCAGGAAGAGTCTGAACTGGTCTGACAGCTTGGATCAACTTGGCTCAGGTTTCTCTTTGAACTGTTAATACTCTGAAGTGAAGTGATCAAATACAGCCATCTTCCAACACTGACACTGATCTGGTTTCACTCAACAGCCTTTAGCACAGTCCAGCTCTCAACTTATTGACAGTAATGAGAAGTGATGTGTCCTGTGATGTAAAGCTTGTTGTAATGAATGAACATGTTGTTGTGTTTGTGTGAAGGTGTGGGCTCTGCTATGAATCAGTGTGAGGACAGAGAGGAGGGAGTCCCTCCCTCTAAAACCAGTCTGTGTGGGGAACATGACAGGCCAGACCAAAGCTCAGAGGTGAGATGAGGATCTCCAACTGTCCACCACTCAAATCACTCCACCATCATTATTCACACTCAAAGCTCTGTGTGTGTTGTGTTGAAGGCCAGAGCAGCAGAGACCAGACTGTCCTGGACCTGGACCTGGACCAGGACCCAGCTGTGTGTCCTTAAAGAGTGACCGGTCTATGGGTCGAATTATTTATTTCAAATATGGACAGCAGTCTGATGATCAAAAGTAAGAATTTATCTCGGTTTTTTGTTCTCAGTTTTACAACATTCAAAAGTCAAAATCATTTTATCCTGAAAGAATTTCAGTGCACTCTGCCTTCATCACTGTCTGTGATTCTGTCAGGATCCAACATGAGAGACCAGACTCACCTGGACCTGGACCTGAACCTGGACCTGGTCCTGGACTCAGCTGTGTGTCCTTAAAGAGTGACCGGTCTAATTGGGTCGATTTATTGAGTTCAAAGATGGACAGCAGTCTGATGATGAGATGTAAGAATTTAAACTGGATTTATTTTTCTTGTTTAGTATTAAAACATTTCAGTTTCAACATAATACATTTGACCAGATACCAAAATACAAGAAAAGCATCTGTTTCTGTATAAATAGTTAAATCTAATATTTGTAAAGAGTGTTTCATGCAGACAGAATTGTAGTGAGCATGTAATCATTGTTCAAAGTGTGTGTCCTGTGTCTGTAGGAGGATCCAGCAGTGTTTCCACCAGGATCCACTAGATCACATGTAACACTGTGTGTCATTATATGTTCACAATCATCATATTTGCTCCACAGAGTTCAGCAGCAGAGATCAGAGGTTCCCATTGGTCAGTCTGTCCAGCAGCATCAAACACACCTGGACTCCATATTTAAGGTGTGTAAACTTACAAACACAAACACTACTGCTAATGACAGCAAACACAACAACCCTGTTTCCTACAAATGACATTTATATCTGACTTTTGTTGCTTGTTATCAACATGCATATTTGTCCAAAGAGGTAGTGCTAAAGCTAAAGTCTGGGTAAACTTAAATATTTCCTCGGTGCATTGTGGGATTCTGTGTAGTTATTGAATCCTGCTATTTTTAACGTTATCTGCAAAGAACAACCATGAACACACTCAATGACTGCTGCTGGACAACGTTATGTGTTAAACTACAAATGGAAAAATATCCTTCAATCTTTAAATCTGTTTTCCAGTCCAGGAAATCGTCAGTGAACTAAAATCATGGACGAAGCATTATAAAATATAGATAAAGTCAGAGGGGATCTGTCAGGGCCCTCGAGGCCCTCAGAGAGGGCCTAAAATATTCTAAAAATACTTTAAAAAGTAATCAATTATATTTTTTATCAATTCATAATTTGACAATCAACATCTAAACAAAATGTTTCTGAGGAAATAAACCCTTCAAAACTGTTTATTCACTTTGTGTTGGAATATAAAGGGTTAAATAAAAAAAGCACCATTGTCAACCAATCAGAACTCTGCTGCCTCTGCAGTTGCTAGGAAGAAAATACCTGCTTTCAGCTCTGTGATTGGTGGTCCAGCTACAAATGTACAGAGGGCCGACCAATAGTAATTCAATGAGAGACTCATTTCAAATGACAGTAAAATTGACCAATCATATCGTCCCTCTAAGTGGGTGGGCTTTATTATCTCTAACTTTATGACGAGTTCCTCCCGCTGTGTGGAGAACCAATCACAAGCTGGCGGGAAAAAACACCTGTACACGAGCTAACTAGCCTGTTAGCTAACCTGTTGGTTCATGATGGAGCTTGTTAGAAACTTTACCGCTAGTGAGGAGGACATGATGGAAATTTATGATCCACTCTGTTCTCAAGATGAACATTTAATGTTGGAGTTAATCAACAAAGGAAGACCAACACCAGAGACTTTATTTTTAAGTAATGCGATCATCAAAGGGTTATTTAATTAAACATTAAGCATTTTTACACAGCAGTAAATGTTAGCCGGTGGTGGTTATTGGTATAAATGCTCATGTTTTTAATCTGGATTTATCTTTACTATTTTTAACAAGACGGAGTGCAACAACACAATTTTGGGAAAAGTCAAAAAACTGAGGGCTTTTAATTTTTATAAAAACATAATAATGAACATTTGAAAAACAGCCGCAGGTACATTTTACCTGTTGGCGGTTCAAGTGTTAAAATCTGATAGACCAGTAGTAATTAACCGGTAACCGTTTCCCCAAATAAACTGTAACATAGCGTAGACCTGCAGGCTGCTGTGCCAATCTGATGAGATTATTTGTGAGATAATATTGCTTGTTTGTGGTGCTGAACCCCAAAACGACGTGATCGCTGTTTCCTGTCTGTGGGACTGATGTGTGTGTGTGCTGTCACTGTGTGTGTGTGCTGTCACCGTCACACTTTTGCGTAAAACTCTTTAATTAATTTGGTTCCGTGGTTAGCTCCTTTGCTATCTCTTATTAGCAATGGCTTCTCCCTCTCCCTCCTCCTCTCCTCTCTCCTGCTCGGTGTGTCAGATGTTCAGCTACTCCTCTGCCTGCTTTAGTGTAAATGGTACCTGTAATAAATGTAGTTTATATGTAGTTTTGGAGGCGAGGCTGACAGAATTAGAGAAGCGGCTCGGCACCAATGTTAGCAGTTATGCTAGCGTAGTTAGCCAGTCCCCAGTAGCCGTGTGCGAGCCGATGACCGAGTGCAGTGTTAGCATCAGCTAGCACTCCCCCGGCAGACCCCGAGCAGCCGGGCGGCTGGGTGACTGTTCGAAGGAGGTAGGCATAGCTCAAAAAAGTCCACCAAGGTTCACCACCAAACACTTCACGTGTCCAATAAATTCTCCCCCCTCAGCGACCCGCTGACAAACCAACTCTGGTTATTGGCAGCTCCACAGTCCGACACGTGAAGTTAGCAGCACCGCACCGGGAACAGTCAAATGCATCCCTGGGGCCAGAGCGGGCGACATCGAGTCAAATTTGAAACTGCTGGCAAAGGATAAACGTAAATATGGTAAAATTGTAATTCATGTCGGCATTAATGACGCCCGATTACGCCAATCGGAAGTCACCAGAATTAATGTGGAGTCGGTGTGTAAGTTTGCAAAAACGATGTCGGACTCCGTAGTTTTCTCTGGACCCCTTCCTAATCTGACCAGTGATGACGTCATTCCACCGGTGGTTAACGAGGTGGTGTCCGGCAACAGCAACGGCGTGGGCTTTATTAATAATTGGCAGCCTTTTTGGGGGAGATCTGGCCTGATTAGGAGAGATGGTATCCATCCCACTTTGGCTGGAGCCGCTCTCCTGTCTAGAAATATAGAAAGTTTTATTAGTCCTAATTCATGACATACCAGAGTTGGACCAGTAAGCAGAGCTGCAGTCTTACACGCTTCTCTGCGCCTCCATTAGAGCAGCTGCACACCCAATATAGAATAGAAACTGTGTCTGCCCAGCGACCATTTAAACTCTTAAAACCAAAAAGGGGAGTTATTCAGAAAAAATCTAATAAAAATTAACTCAACTGCTGTAGCAGCTCAGCGACAGCATAATAAGAAAATTAAGTGTGGCCTCTTAAACATCAGATCTCTGGCCTCTAAGGCTGTTCTGATAAATGATTTGATATCAGACTCTGATATAGACCTGTTCTGCCTTACTGAGACCTGGCTAGGTCAGGAAGAATTTGTTAGCCTAAATGAATCCACTCCACCGAGTCATTCTAACGTTCATGTTCCTCGAGACACTGGACGAGGAGGTGGAGTTGCAGCCATTTTTAATTCAGCCCTATTAATAAATTCTCGGCCTAAAGAGGGCTACAGCTCATTTGAAAGCCTTATTATTACTCTTTCATCTCCAGCCTGGAAGGAGCACAAAGCCAATATTAGTTGCTGTAGTGTACCGTCCCCCAGGCCCATACTCTGAATTCTTATCTGAATTTTCAGAGTTCTTGTCAAATTTAGTCCTTGAAAATGACAAGGTAATTATTGTAGGTGATTTTAATATTCATGTGGACATGGATAGTGACAGTCTTAGCACAGCATTCATCTCATTATTGGACTCCATTGGGTTTTCTCAGAGAGTAAATTCTCCAACTCACTGTCACAATCACACCCTTGATTTGGTCCTCACCTATGGTATTGATATTGAGCACTTAATAGTCTCCCCCCAAAATCCTGTGTTATCAGACCACTACTTAGTATCATTTGAATTCCTATTACTGGACTATGCACCTCTAGAAAAATTAGTGTTCACTAGATGGTTACCCGATTGTACTAGGACTAAATTTAAGGAAGCAATTCCGACAGCATTAAAGTCAGTTAGATTTCCTAGTATCTCTGACGACTCTCATAATTTTTTTGAGCTCCCCCCAAATTGACCAACTTGTTAGAAACACCATGGACTCACTCAGAGGCACTCTGGACTCTGTTGCGCCCCTAAAAAGAAAGATTATAAAACAGAAGAGACTGGCACCATGGTTTAACTCTGCAACTCGCAAGTTAAAACAAACAACGCGACAATTGGAAAGGATATGGCGCTCCACCAAAGAGGAGGACTCTCTCTCGCCTAGCCTGGAAAGAGAGTCTCAAAACGTATAGGAAAGCCCTGTGTAATGCCAGAGCAGCCTACTATTCAGAATTAACAGAGAAAAATAAGAACTGCCCTAGGTTTCTTTTCAGCACTGTAGCCAGGCTGACATGAGCCATAGCTCTATTGAACCCTGCATCCCCTTAAGTTTAAGTAGTAATGATTTCATGAGCTTCTTTAATGACAAGATTCTTGAATATTAGGGACAAAATTTGTCAGGATCTGCCCTCGTTAGACTCCGATCCTTCAGACTCAGGAAATTTAGGAGCAGATACATTAAAACCTGACAATTGCTTAGACAGTTTTATTCCAATTGGCCTTCCCGAATTATCCTCGTTAGTTTCATCATCGAAAGCAACAACTTGTCTCCTAGACCCCATCCCAACTACGCTGCTTAAGGAAGTTTTCCCATTTATTGGCACATCACTGCTGCATATTATTAATCTGTCTCTGGTGTCAGGCTTTGTACCCAAGTCTTTTAAAGTAGCTGTAATTAAACCATTGATCAAAAAACCTACACTTGATGCAGATGTGTTAGCCAATTATAGACCAATATCCAACCTCCCCTTTTTGTCTAAGATTCTAGAGAAAGCCGTTGCCAGCCAGTTATGTAATTATCTCCACAGTAATAGTCTTTTTGAAGTTTTTCAGTCAGGATTTAGAGCTCACCATAGCACAGAAACAGCACTTGTGAAAGTCACCAATGACCTGTTGACAGCATCAGATAGAGGGCTTCTGTCTGTACTTGTCCTGTTAGACCTCAGTGCTGCCTTTGATACAGTTGACCATCACATCCTGTTGCTGAGAATGGAAAAACTGCTTGGTATTAAAGGGTCTGCATTAAACTGGTTCAGATCATACTTATCAGATCGGTCTCAGTTTGTCCATATTAATAATGAATCCTCTGTGCATACTAAAGTCTGTCATGGAGTTCCACAAGGTTCAGTGCTTGGTCCAGTTCTGTTTATTTTGTATATGCTGCCCCTTGGCAATATCATCAGGAGGCACTCCATAGATTTCCATTGTTATGCTGATGACACCCAATTATATTTATCAGTGGAGCCACACAAAACTGATCAGCTCCTGAAACTCCATGCCTGCCTTAAAGATATAAAGGCTTGGATGACCAGAAATTTCCTGTTGTTGAACTCAGATAAAACTGAAGTGATCCTATTAGGTCCGAAACACCTGAGGAACACGCTTTCTCCTATGATAGCCTTGTTGGATGGCATTAACTGGGCCTCCGGCACCACTGTAAGGAACCTCGGGGTTTTATTTGATCAGGATATGTCCTTTGACACCCATATTAAGCATATTTCAAGGTCTGCTTTTTACCACCTGCGCAACATTGCGCAAAAATTCGGCACTTTTTGTCCCAAAGCGATGCTGAAAAATTAGTCCATGCATTTGTCTCTTCCAGGCTGGATTATTGTAATTCACTTTTATCAGGCTGCCCAAACAAGTCGTTAAAGACTCTACAGCTGGTCCAGAATGCCGCTGCTCGGGTGCTGACTAAAACCAGGAAAAGAGACCATATTACTCCAGTATTGGCTTCTCTGCATTGGCTCCCTGTAAAATTTAGAGTGGATTTTAAAATCCTTCTCCTCACATATAAGGCTCTGCATGGTCTGGCACCATCATATCTTAATGAATTGATAACTCCTTATCAACCGACTAGAGCGCTGCGCTCCCAAAACGCAGAGCTTACTTGTAGTTCCCAGGGTTTCCAGAAGTAGTCTAGGGGGCAGAGCCTTCAGCTATCAGGCCCCTGTTCTCTGGAACCAGCTCCCAGTCTGGGTCCGAGAGGCAGACACAGTGTCAGTGTTTAAGAATAGACTTAAAACCTTCCTTTTTGATAAAGCTTATAGTTAGGGTGGGCACAGGCTCGCCCTTAGTTATGCTGCTATAGGTTTAGACTGCCGGGGGGCTCCCATGATGCATCGGGCACCTCTCCCTCTTCCTCTGCTTCCTTTACTCATATTATGGTAGTAGTGCAAACTGGAGTCACTTTTAGAAACTGGTTAAAGTGGCTAAACTGGTTAAAGTGGTTAAATTGTTAAATTAAATTGGCTAAAGTGTCAAAACGGTTAATGTGAATACTCTTATGTCCTGTAAAGTGCATGTTACTGCCGGAGCCCCGGTCCTCTTTGTTCTCTCCAGTCTTGCAGGTTCCTCACTGATTCTGGTTGTGGTCCATCTGTCTGAGGTTCACTGGCCTGGTGGGGACATGATCTGTGTCTGTGCTGTGGAGAGAAGGTCGAGTGGCCCAGAGCTCCATATGAGGACATCTAGAGATGCACCTGGACTCACAGACTCATTTCCATTACCTGTGATACCTTCACACATGGACTAAACCAATGAACTCAGTTTATCTACAGTTTATTACGACTCCATGTATAATTCCATAATATGATTGATGATGATGTTCTCTGTACATGTGGCATCTATTGCACGTCTGTCCGTCCCAGGGAGAGGGATCCCTCATCTGTGGCTCTTCCTCAGGTTTCTTCTTTTTCCCATAAAGGCTTTTTTGAAGTTTTCCTCCTGACTCGGTTCGAGGGTCTAAGGACAGAGGGTGTCACAACTGTGCAGATTGTAAAGCCCTCCGAGGCAAACAATGATGTTTGTGATTTTGGGCTCTAAATAAATAAATTTGAATTTGAATTTTGACCGTGTGTGTGTGTGTGTGTCAAACTGAACAAGATTGTGATTTTAACTCTTTAATTATTTTACTCGGACACCTTACATTTATTCCCTTGTGATTTGTTCCCAAACAAAATTCAACTTCCTGCTTCCTGCATACACCCAGAAGAAAATGTAATCCAGCCATCATGATGTTTCTGGGCTGAGCTCAGACTAACTACTGGCCTACCATTGTGATCTAGTCTCCATGCTGCACTCTGTAGACCAGCAGGCTTTCAGTCTGTCACAGATGATCTGATGTTGAGTTCTACCAGTTAAAGTTCACATTTTCTTCTGTTCCAGCTGCTGGAGGAAAACATGCTGAGTTTTGTGAAGAAGGAGCTGAAGAAGATCCAGAGAGTTGTGAGTTCAGATTACCCAGAATGCTTGGAGAGTCAGAGGGAGGATGAGGAGGTGTTGGACGGTGAGGATGAAGAGCAGAGGAGGAGCAGCAGAGAGGCATTTCTGAAGATCACACTGCACTTCCTGAGGAGGATGAAGCAGGAGGAGCTGGCTGACTGTCTGCAGAGCAGTAAGAGGATTTGAACAGATTTAACATGATGGAAAGAGGAAATGGAGGCAACATGGGAGAAGTTTATCATTTAAAACTCTGCTGTTAATATGATGCACACATTTGAATCACATCTATGAATTCTTCTGGGCTGAAAACACAAACTGTTAAAAACTGATGTGCTGAAGAGATTTCACAGAGAAGGAAAATAAATACCATCTTGATGTCTGAAAGTTTACATTTATCAGATTGACTGTAGCATCAACTTAATAATTACATTTCTTCTTTGTTCATTTGTGGTCGATGTCATTTGTTTTATTTTATTACATTATTGGTGTGGGGATTGTTCAGCCAGAGTGTCACTAGTTGGGTGAATTGTGCGACGATCGATTGGTGATGCCTCGGGGCTCCAGCAGAGGGAATCGCGCTCCTCTCCCCCCTCCCTCACTCAATACAAGTGAGTGGAAGCGAGAGCTGCAAGTGTGGCGTATTTTTCATGCTTTCCCCTCGCTATTCTCCCTAATTGAAGGGTACAACATTTGGAGGCACCGCTGGGATGTTCGACCTGAGGACCGTCCCTAATCAGCAAGAGAAATCCTCCCGTCGCTCATCCCTCCAAAACGACCCAGACATCAGAAAGGAACCCAGCAAAGCAGCAGATGTGATCTTCCGACAAATATTGGTGTCTTGTATCCTGAAGTGAGCAGAGTGACCACTAAGGAGCAGCGAAATCCAATTAGGTCTGATACATCCTCATTTTACTGCTTATGCTAACTCCCCTGATAAGATGGAATCTTAATTAGAGAAGCTGCAACTGGAAATCAAAGGAACACTGTATAAACTGACTGTAGAGCAACTGATTAAAGTATGTAATGGACTTCAAATCTCGGGACCCGGGAAAGAACATGTAACTGGTAAAACACGTGGCCAACTAGTCTCACATGTCACAAAGTATCTCGGACGAGAAGAATTGGCCGACCTAGAGGATGAAGGCATGTCTGACCTCCTTAATGTTCAGGATATTATAGATAGAATACAAATGGCCAAAGAACTGAGTGTGAGTGAAACTCCAGGTCAAGCTGAGGAACAGGAGAACCTCCAGAAGGAGGTAGCAGGCACTAAGGCTGTTATTACTGGAAAAAGAGAATGCGATGCATGCCCTGATGAAAAATAGCATTAACGTCCCCCTGAGTTTTAGCACCCCAGTTAAGAATGTGGCTCCAGCACTCCCAAACTGGCTCTATGTGGCGCAAAGACTTTAAAATTTCTGGACAAATAGGAGAGCCTGGACAAAAGATAGACTCACCTTTTCTAGTCTGGCTAGGCAAATTGAAAATGGACTCAGTAAAGGCTACCCAGAGACAGAGATCACTGATGCAGTTGTTCACGCCATCACACCAGGTTTGCAATTAAGGAGCTACCTTGAAGGAAAAGAAAACCTCACATTACCTGCGCTTAGGAGAATTCTCAGATCTCATTATCAGGAAAGAAGCGCCACAGAGTTGTATAAGCAACTCACCTCAGAGGTCCAAATTAGTAAAGAGACACCCCAAAATTTCCTGATAAGAGCAATGAACCTGAGGCAGAAAATCTTGTTTGCCTCTCAGGAAGTTGAGTCGAGTCTAAAATATGACCCAGCGCTAGTCCATCATCAACTGTTTCCTGCACAAAAAGAGAATGTTGTGCTATAGATGAGGTCTGGAAAGAGAGCAACCTACCTGATGTGAAGCTAAGTGATGTAGCAGAGATGTTTGACCCAATTGACCCTTTGCAAATTGAAGCAGCCAATGGAACAGAAATGCCGTATGTTGGATGGCTTGAGGTGAGTTTTAAACTGACTGCTAATGATGAACAACTGATAATACCCATGCTAGTGCTAAAAGGCAAAGAAACAAAAAACACATCGGCAACCATGTCCTATCATTGGCTTTAATGTCATAGAGTACTTAGTGGTGAACAGAGTACAGGATCAGACAACAGACAGGGACAGAGAAAAACTCATGAAAACAGTAAAAATAGCTTTTCCTCACCTGAAGAGAAAGAATAGAGCAAATGCCTTTATTAATGCAGTGAGTGTAGGGCAGCCCTGTGAACACAATGTGAGAACAGCAAATGAGAGAGTCGATGTGCCTAAATACAGCTCCATTCAAATTGAATGTCGAGTACAGGCTCCACCTTTCAAGGAGGATAAGACTCTGATTTTTGAGCCTCATGAGAACCCACAGTGGCCTGAAGGACTCGAGTTTTGCGAACACTCTTGTGTCAGGCAAGGCAGGCATGACCCCAAAGACTTGTTGTCAGTGTGCAAAATCCTACCAGCCATGACATCACATTACCAGCAAGGACTGTTATTGGAATGGTGCAGTCTGTCAGAGCAGTGTATCCTGCTAGCATATTCAAGTCAGACAACCTACCTACTACGTCAGTTTACGAAGTACAGGCGAGAAGCCCCGGTGAGGACACACCTACAGGTGAGCAATGGGATCCCCCTGTTGACCTGACTCACCTGAATGAACACCAAAAGCAAGTTGTTAGTCAGATGTTGAGGGAAGAATCACAGTCATTCTCGAGGTCAGATGATGACATAGGCTGTGTGGAAAATTTGCAAATGGACATTTTACTGAAAGACAATGAGCCAGTGTCACGGACATATCAGTCTGTCCCAAAACCATTGTATCAAGAAATGAAAGACTACTTGCAGGATCTGATAGCGCAGGGGTGGGTGGAGAAATCCACTTCGTCCTACTCCTCCCCAGTAGTTTGTGTGAGAAAGAAAGACGGTACTCTGAGCTTATGTATTGACTACAGAGAACTTAACAGGAAAACTCACCCAGATCGCCACCCCATTCCCAGAGTACAGGACATTATGGACAATTTGGGCGGAAACACCATCTTTTCACTGCTGGATCAGGGTAAGGCGTACCACCAGGGGTTCATGGGTAAGAGCAGTAGACACCTAACAGCCTTTGTGACCCCCTGGGGCCTGTATGAGTGGATCCGGATCCCCTTTGGACTCATGAATACGCTGCATGGAAGAGTGCTTAGAGGGATTAAGGGACGAAAGTATGTGTGCCTTACCTTGATGATGTCCTAGTGTTTAGTGGAACATTCGAGGATCATGTCAACGATGTCAGAAAGGTGCTGCGACAACTAAGGGAGCATGGGATAAAATTAAAACCAAAGAAGTGTGACCTGTTTAAAGCAGAAGTGCGGTACCTCGGCAGAATTGTGTCAGGCAGAGGGAAACAGGATTGATCCCGCTGATACTGCTTGCAGTGACAGCATTGAAAAACAAGCAGCCAAGTACTGTTGGTGAGTTAAGAGCAGTGCTGGGACTGTTGAGTTATTACAGACAGTATATCAAGGATTTCTCACGGATTGCCAGTCCTCTGTATGACCTACTTAAGGGACCTGTGGAAACTGAGACTCTGCAAAATAAAAGGAAAAAATGGCAGACAAAACAAAACAGCCGAGGTGTTCCCTCCAGTACACCTATCCAGTGGACCGACATACATCAGTCAGTATTAGAGCAGTTGATAGACTGTTTAACTCAGCCTCCTGTTCTAGGCTTCCCAGAATTCTCGCAGCCGTTTATACTCCATACTGATGCGTCGAACCGGGGTTTAGGTGCAGTATTATACCAAAAGCAGAATGGGAAGCTCCGTGTGATGATCGCTTATGGCTCTCGCACTCTGAGTGTAGCTGAGAAAAATTACAATTTGCATTCAGGCAAATTAGAAGTTTCTAGCCCTCAAATGGGCAATCACAGAAAAGTTTCGTGATTACCTCTATTATGCACCATTCTTCACAGTCTATAGCGATAATAATCCACTTACCTATGTGCTATCCACCACCAAATTGAACGCAACCGGATGCCGTTGGGTGGCAGAATTGGCAGATTTCCACTTCACTATTAAATACCGCCCCGGTAAGGAAAATATTGACGCAGATAGTCTGTCCAGGATGCCCGTGGATATGGAGACGTTCATGAAAGAGTGTTTGGAGGAAATGTCATATGATGTGATTGGAGCAGCTACACAGGCAGTGGAAAATCAGGATGAATCCAGTGTGTCATGGTCAATGGGAGTCTCAGTCAAGTGTGCAGCCATAAGTGCAGACACATCCATCATTCCTCTGACCACAGAACAGATCAAACAGGATCAGAGAAGTGATCCGATCATTGGACATGCGGTTCATAGTAAACTAGCTGATCGAAAGCCATCAGGAAAAGAACTGAAACAACTAAGCTCACAGATCACTTGTCTTCTAAGAGAATGGGACAAATTAGAGATAAGTGAGGATGGAGTCTTGTATAGGAAAACCGCAAGAAGAAAACAGCTGGTTCTGCCAGAAAAACACAAAAGTACCGTGTTGAGAGGAACTCCACGATAAAATGGGCCATCAAGATGACAGGACGACGTCGCTGATACGAGACCGGTTTTACTGGCCGTATATGCAGCGTGAGATAGAGGAGTATGTCCTGAGAAAATGTGTCTGTCTTAAACACAAGAAGCCGTGCCGTGAGACAAGAGCACCACTGACTAACATCGTCACCACTCAACCATTCGATCTTGTCTCTGTTGATTTTCTCCACCTTGACAAGTGCAAGGGTGGTTATGAATATATTCTTGTAATTATTGACCATTTTACACGTTTTGCCCAAGCATATGCGACGACTTCTAAATCAGGCAGAACAGCTGCAGACAAAATATTTAATGACTATGCTCTGAGATTTGGCTTCCCAACAAGAATACACCATGATCAGGGAGGTGAATTCGAAAACCAGCTATTTGCACAACTGAAAAACTACTGTGGAGTTTCAGGGTCAAGAACTACTCCCTACCACCCCCAGGGGAATGGACAGGTAGAGCGGTTTAACCGAACACTACTCCAGATGTTGAAAGACACTTACAGAGAAACAAAAAACTAACTGGAAAGACTCACTGAACAAACTGATCTATGCGTACAATTGTACTCGCAGTGAAGTGACTGGTTTCTCTCCCTTTTACTTGTTATATGGACGCTCTCCACGGTTGCCAGTCGACATGCTGTTCAACTTGACCTCAGAAAAAGGAGACAGTAATCATCGTAACTACATGGAGAAGTGGAAACAGGGTATGGAAGAGGCATACGAGATCACAAGGGAAAATGCTCACAAAGCGGCCACAAGAAGCAAAAGACATTATGACAGTAAAGTGAAAAGCTCAGTTTTACATCAGGGTGATCGAGTTTTGATCAGGAACATGACACCTCGTGGTGGTCCAGGCAAGCTGAGAAACCACTGGGAGGATGTGGTCCACACAGTTGTCCGCCAAGTCAGTAAAGATATCCCTGTTTATGAACTCCGGCCTGAGAAAGGAAAAGGAAGATCGAGGATATTGCATCGTCAATTCTTCTCGTACCATGTGACCATCTGCCACTTGAAACACAAGTACGCCCACGAGCAAAGAAAAGAACTGTGGAGACAACTGAAGAAATGGAGCAGGCTGATGATGAAGTGGATGATGATGATGATGAATATTATTCAGTGCCACTCCAGCAACAACTGCAGCCGTGTCAACCTCAGGCATTGAATCCTGTGAGTACTGATGAACCTGCTGAACACATACAGTTGGAGGAAAACATGTCACATGAGCCACAAAGTGAACATGGAGTGACAAACCAACTTGGGCACTTACCTGAGCAAGAGGACAGTCATATTGAGGACCAACCTGCAGAGGAGACTGTTCCTTCACTTGTCTCAAGCGAGCACAGCAGGACCAGTGAGCAGGAGTATCAGCAACCCAGACGACAGCACAGGCGACCTAAGGTCTTCACATATGATCGACTCGGCTCACCAGTTTGCTACAACATGAGGACACTACCACATCACAGACACTTGAAGGTGCCATGGACACACGCTATTCAGCCATTTTACTACCAGCAACCCTATGGACGTGGGTGGTAGATCACACACACCACACATGACTGAACTGAGTAAATGCGCATACATTACACTCAGGACACAGCAAATGGACTGTTTAACACAGAATCCACATTCAAAGGGACTGTTGAACACCAGATACATTTATGGACTGTGATTACAGCTTAATATACACATCTAAAGTACCTTGCATCACATATCACTCATGGACCTTTATTAAGGGAGAGTGTAGGTGATTTGGACATGATGCACTGATATAACTATGCTGCAAGCCAGCAATGGATTGTGTTACCTGTGTGTGTAAGTAAATGGACGCTTTGTAGGCCAAACAGACTAAAAGTGACTAGAGAAAGACTATGGGGTATCAACCCACATGATGAAATGTATGAAAAGAGTTCCAGTCTGTAAAACTGCATTTATTGGGTATCAACCCACATGAAGAAATGTACGAAAAGAGTTCCAGTCTGTAAAGCTACACTTATAGAGCATAAGGCAAGGTACAGGAACAGTAATGGGATGTGATGCTGCACTGTATGATTATTGGTGGTATGTAGTTCACTCCTCATTTGCACTATGGGTCAAATGTCAGGATGTTGGGGACAACATCTATTTTGAGGGGGAGTATGTGGTCGATGTCATTTGTTTTATTTTATTACATTATTGGTGTGGGGATTGTTCAGCCAGAGTGTCGCTAGTTGGGTGAATTGTGCGACGATCGATTGGTGATGCCTCGGGGCTCCAGCAGAGGGAATCGCGCTCCTCTCCCTCCTGTGTGAGTGAGTGGAAGCGAGAGCTGCGTGTGGCGTATTTTTCATGCTTTCCCCTCGCTATTCTCCCTAATTGAAGGTAATTACCATACAAAGCACTGTAAAGTTAGCGACACATGTTGTTAATAATTACTGTTTAATTATTGTTGTTGTTGCGAGTGAAGTAACTTGAATTTTATACTTTTATGCTACAAACGAGTTAAGCTAACTCCGTCACTGTGTGAGACTAAGCTAACTGCTGCTGTTGCCATGGTTTTGACTGCCGTTGCGCCGTTTTTACGCTTGTTTAATATGAACATAATTTACATTATTTACATTGTTCAGAGACAGGTAAAATGTGATTTGTTGCACTGTGAATTATAACTCAATACAAGTGAGTGGAAACGAGAGCTGCGTGTGGCGTTTTTTTCATACTTTCCCCTCGCTATTCTCCCTAATTGAAGGGTACAACACATTCAGGAACTGCTGCTGCAGCGTGTCGACGTAAACTCAAGTCTAACCTGCAGAAGAAGTTCCAGTGTGTGTTTGAGGGGATTGCTAAAGCAGGAAACCCAACCCTTCTGAACCAGATCTACACAGAGCTCTACATCACAGAGGGAGGGACTGCAGAGGTCAATGATGAACATGAGGTCAGACAGATTGAAACAGCATCCAGGAAAGCAGACAGAGCAGAAACAACAATCAGACAAGAAGACATCTTTAAAGCCTCACCTGGAAGAGATGAACCAATCAGAACAGTGATGACAAAGGGAGTGGCTGGCATTGGGAAAACAGTCTTAACACAGAAGTTCACTCTGGACTGGGCTGAAGACAAAGCCAACCAGGACATACAGCTTCACATTTCCATTCACTTTCAGAGAGCTGAATGTGCTGAAAGAGAAAAAGTTCAGCTTGGTGGAACTTGTTCATCAGTTCTTTACTGAAACCAAAGAAGCAGGAATCTGCAGGTTTGAAGAGTTCCAGGTTGTCTTCATCTTTGACGGTCTGGATGAGTGTCGACTTCCTCTGGACTTCCACAACAATGAGATCCTGACTGATGTTACAGAGTCCACCTCAGTGGATGTGCTGCTGACAAACCTCATCAGGGGGAAACTGCTTCCCTCTGCTCGCCTCTGGATAACCACACGACCTGCAGCAGCCAATCAGATCCCTCCTGAGTGTGTTGACATGGTGACAGAGGTCAGAGGGTTCACTGACCCTCAGAAGGAGGAGTACTTCAGGAAGAGATTCAGAGATGAGGAGCAGGCCAGCAGGATCATCTCCCACATCAAGACATCACGAAGCCTCCACATCATGTGCCACATCCCAGTCTTCTGCTGGATCACTGCTACAGTTCTGGAGGATGTGTTGAAAACCAGAGAGGGAGGAGAGCTGCCCAAGACCCTGACTGAGATGTACATCCACTTCCTGGTGGTTCAGTCCAAAGTGAAGAACATGAAGAACAAAGTATGATGGAGGAGCTGAGACAGATCCACACTGGAGTCCAGAGAGCAGGAAGATGATTGAGTCTCTGGGAAAACTGGCTTTTGAGCAGCTGCAGAAAGGCAACCTGATCTTCTATGAATCAGACCTGACAGAGTGTGGCATCGATATCAGAGCAGCCTCAGTGTACTCAGGAGTGTTCACACAGATCTTTAAAGAGGAGAGAGGACTGTACCAGGACAAGGTGTTCTGCTTCATCCATCTGAGTGTTCAGGAGTTTCTGGCTGCTCTTCATGTCCATCTGACCTTCATCAACTCTGGAGTCAATCTGCTGTCAGAAGAACAACCAACATCCTGGCTGTCTAAATTCTTCAGAGACAAACCCAAACTACAACATCTCTACCAGAGTGCTGTGGACAAGGCCTTACAGAGTCCAAATGGACACCTGGACTTGTTCCTTCGATTCCTCCTGGGTCTTTCACTGCAGACCAATCAGAATCTCCTACGAGGTCTGCTGACACAGACAGGAAGTAGCTCACAGACCAACCAGTCAACAGTTGAGTACATCAAGGAGAAGCTCAACAACAATCTCTCTGGAACAACAATCATCAATCTCTGTTCCACTGTCTGAGAAAAGCATCAATCTGTTCCACTGTCTGAATGAACTGAATGATCGTTCTCTAGTGGAGGAGATCCAACAGTCCCTGAGATCAGGAAGTCTCTCCACAGATAAAGTCTCTCCTCCACAGTGGTCTCATAAACTCTCTCCTGCTCAGTGGTCAGCAGCTCTGGTCTTCATCATGCTGTCATCAGAAAAAGATCTGGATGTGTTTGACCTGAAGAAATACTCTGCTTCAGAGGAGGAGGAGGCTCTTCTGAGGCTGCTGCCAGTGGTCAAAGCCTCCAACAAAGCTCTGTAAGTAGATATATGAACAGTGTCAAATATGTTTAATTTTAAATGCAGAAATGAAACATTTACTTTGTGTTCATCACTCAATTTCCTTTCAGACTGAGTGGCTGTAACCTCTCAGAGAGAAGCTGTGAAGTTCTGTCCTCAGTTCTCAGCTCCCAGTCCTCTAGTCTGAGAGAGCTGGACCTGAGTAACAATGACCTGCAGGATTCAGGAGTGAAGCTGCTGTCTGCTGGACTGGAAGAGTCCACATTGTACACTGGAAACTCTCAGGTGAGATTTAAGTTGTTTAAGCATTAATCTTTTGTAACACTGTGAATAATTTTAATATTACACTTGGAAATTGAAAGATTTTATTTGCTTTAATCTCATTTTCCTTCAGGCTGAGTGGCTATAACCTCTCAGAGAGAAGCTGTGAAGTTCTGTCCTCAGTTCTCAGCTCCCAGTCCTCTAGTCTGAGAGAGCTGGACCTGAGTAACAACAACCTGCAGGATTCAGGAGTGAAGCTGCTGTCTGCTGGACTCAAGAATCAACACTGCACATTGGAAACTCTCAGGTCAGTGTTCAGCTGTTTAACAGTTGATCTTGGAGTCTAAATCATCTAACTTTAGGTTCATGTTCAAATCAAAGAGTTAACATCTGTAGGAATTTGTAAAATAATGAGTTTACAATCTTTTCTTGATCCCAGTCTATCAGGCTGTCTGATCACAGAGGAAAGGCTGTGCTTCTCTGGCCTCAGCTCTGAGCTCCAACCCCTCCCATCTGAGAGAGCTGGACCTGAGCTACAACCATCCAGCAGAGACTCAGGAGTGAAGCTGCTGTCTGCTGGATTGGAGAATCCACACTGGAGACTGGAAACTCTCAGGTATGGACTGACAACAAGAGCTCACACACTACAGATGTCTGTAATTTCTGGAATTCATGTCCTTTCACTCAGGTCGATCATCTCTGGTAAGTCTGTACAGACAAAAGAGTTGACAAACACATGGATCCACAGAAGTCTTATTGAATGAAAACACTCATTCA
>CM041543.1:24343891-24396391 GCA_023238725.1 Scortum barcoo
AATCATTCTGACTGTGTTTCTTCCTCCAGGGTGGACCATGGTGGAGAGCAGAGGTTAAAACCTGGTGTGAGGAAGTGTAAGTGTGGATTTAACATAACTAATGATCAGCAAACAACACATCAGATTCTCTTTAAATACAAAGTTCATAGTTCATTCAAACTTTACTGATAAAACATGTCATCATTAAACTTTATAGAAATGAACAACATCAGCACACAAACAAAGAATAAACCTTCAGATGTGTCTGATGATAAACTGCTGCTGTGTTGTGTCTTTTTCTCTCCATCAGATTTCTGTGAACTCACACTCGACACAAACACAGTGAACAGAAACCTCAAACTGTCTGAAGACAACAGGAAGGTGACATATGTGAGAGAGGAGCAGCCATATCCTGATCATCCAGAGAGATTTGACTTCTGGTATCAGCTGCTGTGTAGAACTGGTCTGACTGGTCGCTGTTACTGGGAGGTCGAGTGGAGAGGAAGGAGTTTGATATATCAGTGAGTTACAGAGGAATCAGAAGGAAAGGAGGCAGTGAATGAGTGTCTGTTTGGAAGAAATAATCAGTCCTGGAGTCTGATCTGCTCTGATGGAGGTTACTCTGTCTGTCACAATAAGAAAGAAACATCCATCTCCTCCTCCTCCTCCTCCTCCTCCTCTGTCTCTCACAGAGTAGCAGTGTATGTGGACTGTCCTGCTGGCACTCTGTCCTTCTACAGAGTCTCCTCTGACACACTGATCCACCTCCACACCTTCAACACCACATTCACTGAACCTCTTTATCCTGGATTTGGACTGTTCTGGTCATCTGGTTCCTCAGTGTCTCTGTGTCCTCTGTAGGAGGGAGACAACTTCCAGTCCTGGTTTAAATGTTGGTGGACGAGGCTTCACTTTGGTTCATATTTGTCTGATTGTGTCTTTAATGTCAGAAATGTTGTTTTCTTAGAAATGATGAAATGATCTCAGGCCTGAACTTGTTTTGTTCTCGCATTGCAAAGATGTAAATTCCAACCACTGAGCTTCTGTACTGACAAGATGGAAATGAGTAAATTATACTTCTTGATTTTTTCTTTTTAATGGGTTTTTATGACTCTGTTTTTATGTATTTTATCTTTTTTCTTCCTTCTGCCTCTTGATTTCCTGTTTGCTGTTGTGACTCTGCAGTTTTCCCCACTGAGGGATTAATAAAGGATTATCTTATCTGAAAACAGAAGCCTGGACTTCTTGACTCAGACTGGACCTCCACAAGCGCAGTCAGAAGTTAACACCATACTGAAGCAGCATTTTAAATCCAGTTATCTTAAAACTAAAAATGACCATCAGGATAAAAATATAAAGTAATTAGCAGTATGTACAGTGGATATAAAAAGTCTACACACCCCTGTTCAAATGCCAGGTTTTTGTGATGTAAAAAAATGACACCAAGATAAATAATTTCACAACTTTTTCCACCTTTAATGTGACCTATAACCTGTACAACGCAATTGAAAAACAAACTGAAACCTTTACAGGGGAAAAATAAAAAATAAAAACTTAAAATAACCTTGTTGCATAAATATGCACACCCTTATACTAATACTTTGGCTTTAATTACAGCACTCAGTCTTTTTGGGTAAGAGTCTATCAGTGTGGCACATCTTGATGTGGCAATATTTGCCCACTCTTCTTTGCAAAACTGCTCCAAATCTGACAGATTGCGAGGGCATCTCCTATGCACAGCCCTCTTCAGATCACCCCACAGATGTTTCGATCGGATTCAGGTCTGGACTCTGGCTGGGCCATTCCAAAACCTCAATCTTATTCTGGTGAAGCCATTCTTTAGTTGATTTGGATGTGTGCTTTGGGTCATTGTCATGGTGCTGAAAGATGAAGTTCCTCTTCATCTTCAGTTTTCTAACAGAAGTGGGAAGGTTTTGTGCCAACACTGACTGGTATTTGGAACTGTTCATAATTCCCTCCACCCTGACTAAAGGCCCCAGTTCCAGCTGAAGAAAAACAGCCCCAAAGCATGATGCTGCCACCACCATGCTTCACTGTAGGTTTGGCTGTTCTTTTGGTGATGAGCAGTCTTGTTTTTGCGCCAAATATACCTTTTGGTAATTATGGCCAAAAAGTTCAACCTTGGTTTCATCGGACCACAACACATTTTCCCACATGCGTTTGGGAGATTTCAAATGTCTTTTTTCTTCACTGTGTTGCATGGTATATTTAATTCTTTGGAAATTCTTTTGTACCCTTCTCCTGACTGATATCTTTGAACAATGAGATCCCTCTGATGCTTTGGAAGCTCTCTGTGGACCGATGGCTTGTGCTGGAAGATGTGGCTACAAAAATGTGAAGAAAAGCCTACTAGAACAGCTGAACTTTATTTGGGGTTAATCAGAGGCACTTTAAATGGTGACAGGTGTGTGCTGACTCCCATTTAACATGAGTTTGAATGTAATTGGTTAAATCCGAACACAGCCATACCCCCAGTTATAAGAGGGTGTGCACACTTGTGCAACCTCATTATCTCAGTTGTTTATTTTTACTTTACCTCCCTAAAAGATTTCAGTTTGTTTTTCAATTGCATTGTACAGGTTATAGGTCACATTAAAGGTGGAAAAAGTTGTGAAATTATTTATCTTGGTGTCATTTTTTTACATCACAAAAATCTGGCATTTGAACAGAGGTGTGTAGACTTTTTATATCCACTGTAGGTAATTGTATTATTATTATTATTATGATTCTATCATTTTAATTGTAATTAAAAATTAAAAATGTGCTTTTCCTTTGAGTTTAGTGAGTTGCTGTTCCTTATGTTGAGGAGTTTTATCTTTGAGAGTAAACAGTGAAACTTGTGGATGTTAGTGAGACATTAAAGTGATGTTTCTCTGTGTGTTTGTGTCCAGAGGAGCAGGACAGGAGGTGGGACGATCCTGCCATCATCCTGGAGTTCAAGGGACGAAAGATTATGGTATGTTTCACGTGTAAACTTCAACACGCGTGTGTGTGCAGAGTCAGTGTGTAAAACTGTGTGTGTCGTGGTTTAGTTGGACTGTGGGATCCATCCTGGTCTGGATGGGATGGACGCAGTGAGTCCAGAAAATCTCATTTATCATCAGCACAGAAAACAAACGCTGTGATAGATGATCAGGTTTCTCCTCAGACTGATGCTGATATTGATGTCTGAGAGTTTCAGAAAGTCACATTATGATGTTTTGGACGATATTTGGCCGATACAGTGACCAAGATAAGAAGTGAGCAGCTGACGTTGTTCTTTAATCTGTGGAGAAGCTCTGTGAGAATAACCAAACTAAACCCCCCTCAGCTTCCACCTGGATCACTGTGGAGCTCTGCCCTGGTTCCTGCAGAAGACCAGTTTTAAAGGACGAACCTTCATGACTCACGCCACCAAAGCCATCTACCGCTGGCTGCTGTCCGACTACGTCAAAGTCAGGTGGGACTAATCTGAGCGTCACTCCAGATTACACATCTGGTGCTCGGTCAGATTAAGACTCAGCGTGGAAAAAGATATGGTGGCGATGATACTGACGGCACAAACGCGGCCGTAAAGTTTGGAGTTGAACTTGTTTTGTGGTTGTTTCCGGACGTGGCAGCTGTTGGTTTACTCGGCTGCTGTGTCAGGCAGTGTTGGAGGAGTCCAGGCTTTGCTTCAGGGCCACTTTGATCATTTGCTCTCTTTCCCCTGAACTTTTAGTTATTATTTAGATTATTTTTTGAGTTTAATAGGAATTATGGAAGCATTTTTATCAAATTGTCAGAGTTTTGAACAGGGTGGTTTTGGACTGTGCTTTAAAAACCTCCACAGGCTGCCTGTTGGCTCAATCTGGTGCAGAGGATGGCTGCCGTGTCTCGAGCTCCCTCTCAGCTTTTTTTCTATTATTTAGTTTTTCTGAAAGCTGCACACTGCCAAAGCATGCATCATACAATATGATAGAGAAAAACTTTTACTCATCAGGTCGGTGGTAGAAAACACTTTTTCACTGCCAGGAGTTTACCTGTTGTCTGTTTTATTTTATTGCTAATGTTCTTATTTATTTTAGTTCTGTATCTATATTTCTTTTGCACTTGTGGCCTCTCTTTCTAAAATATTGTTGAGCATCGTTTAAGGAGCCAGAGACTCGAGAGTTTCATTGCCAGAGACGACTCCATGTAATTGTTGTGCACATGATGATAATAAATCTGGAAATCATGAAGCTTCAATCTGCTACTGCTACTACTAATGCTACTAATACTAATACTACTTAATACTACTAATACTAATACTTAATACTGCTAATACTAACTAACTACTTAATACTACTATACTAATACTGCTACTTAATACTACTTAATACTACTAATACTAATACTTAATACTGCTACTTAATACTTAATACTACTTAATACTACTAATACTAATACTACTTAATACTACTACTACCTACAATACTACTTAATACTACTGTACTATACTGCCAATAACCTACAATACTGCCAATACTATACTTAATACCTGCTACTGCTACTGCTAATACCAATACTACTAATACTAATACTTAATACTACTTAATACTACTAATACTTAATACTTAATACTACTTAATACTACTAATGCCACTACTTAATACTACTAATACTAATACTTAATACTGCTACTTAATACTACTTAATACTGCCTTAATACTACTAATACTAATACTTAACTGCTACTACTAATACTAATACTTAATACTGCCACCTATATATACTACTGCTACTTAATACTACTTAATAATGCTAATACTACTAATATTAATACTTAATACTACTTAATACTACTTAATACTACTAATACTAATACTTTACTCTCAGGCATCAGTTTAATTTACTACCCTCTTAAGTCATTAAGGACAAAAATGTCCACTTCTGAAAAACTGCTATCAGTTTAATTTACGACCCTCTTAAGTCATTAAGGACAAAAATGTCCACTTCTGAAAAACTGCTATAAAAACTTTACAGATTAATATCTTTTTCTGCTTTTTTTGCATAAATCTCTTAAACAACTTCAGTCCTGCTCAAAACTACAAAACATTCAATCATTTTTAATATTTTAACTCTTTAAATGACAGTTTGATTACATGATGCAAATATTTTTTATGGAAAAAAACAACAAAAATGATTTATTCTCCATAAAACAAATGTTGTGGGGCTGGGGGATTTTTTATCAGTCTTGGATATGTCAAAGATTAGCCAAAAATATTGACTTTGATGCATTATTAGTTTTGGTGCAGCATCAGATTTAAAATTTACGACCCTCTTAAGTCATTAAGGACAAAAATGTCCCATTAAGTCCCATTAAAACCAACATTTTTTAATCTCATAGCCATTACAAAATATAATCATGCATTCTGTAATGTTCGGTTTCATTTGTGAGAAACAGTAACAGTAAAATCTGTCATTTTTACTGTTCACCACTAAAATCAGCCATTTCCCCATTATAGACCTGTGTGTGTGTGTGTGTGTGTGTCTGTGTGTGTGTGTGTGTGTGTGTGTGTGTGAGTCTGTGTGTGTGTGTCTGTGTGTGTGTCTGTGTGTGTGTGTGTGTTTGCTGTTTCATGTGTCTTTGAAGTAGACAGATTGACCTTAGCTTGACCTTATTGTAGAGCTTGTAATGTCTGATAAAGGTACTTTAGTCTGCTGTCATACACAGCATACATGCACTCTTTCATGTCAATAAAAACATGGCTCCTTCTCTTACTGCACTTCAAAGTGTCACTGTGGAGAAAACAACAACAGTCAGTGAGTTTCTGCTGTTGGCTGGAGTCCTGTCACAAACTGTTTGTAGCTCGGCTGTCTGCTCGTTTCATTCCTCTTCTTCCTCTCTTGACGTTTCCACTGAGAGTGGAGAGGACACAAAGACGAAACACGACACTAGGACATGACGAACCTGAAAGGAAACTGCTTTCTCACTTCAGGTTTGTCATGTTGATAATAATGCTGATGACCTCTTGAGTGAAAAATAAAAGAGGATTCCACGTTGTAAATCCTGGTGATGGCGCACCGTGTCGGCCCCGGAGTCAAACCTCTGGCAGCAGGAACACAGAGGGTAGTCTCTGCATTAGGAGGAAAGACTTGCCCACTTTATGAAGTCCATCCTGTTGCAGGATCCTTTGAGTCCTCTCCACTCTCAGTGGAAAGGTCAGGAGAGGAAGAAGAGGAAGCAGAATGATCTGACTCCACCACAAAGTCCACATCAGACTCTCCTTCTGAGGATGTGGATGTTTCACTTTCCAAACTTTAAGTCCCATTAACCCTCATTAGTTATTAACACATCGAGGTGAACGCCTGAACATTTTATTTAAACATTTTCAGACTGAAACTGTAAAATGAACTGAACACTTTGTGAGCGTGGACGTTCATTTGTCATCTTCACTTGATAAACTAATCTCAGTTTAAAGGTCCACTTACTGGCTGTTTAGTCTCTTTAACTTCGCATTATTTTGTCACAGATATTTTTTATCCTTTCTTTTGCTGCAACAACTCAGTTACTCTAAAACAGAATAATTATAAGTAATATTCACAGTTTGATTCTTTTATTTCATTTCTTTCTTTTTTTAATGTGCGTTAGTTTCTGATCCTTTAATGAGTCTCAGCAAGTCACCTGTAAAGAAGATCTCTGAATGAACCTGCTTTACAGTTTGAGACAGAGTCAGCCATCTTGTATTAAAGACACTGTGTGTGCATGTGTGTGTGTGTGTGTGTGTGTGTGTGTGTGTGTGTGTGTGTGTGTCAGTTGACTCAGGCTCAGACGGGGAAGTTTAACGTCCACGTTCATGTGGAGTACGAGTGGCGTCTCCAGAATGAGGACCTGGATGAGAGTGATGACGAGATGGAGGACAAGGTCAGCTGGTTTCATGTGGAGCAGCGTGTAGAGTTGTAGCGGTTCAGGTGTCTAACCACGTGTTTCCTGCAGCCAATCCCCAACCGGCGTGAGGAGCGTCCGCTCAGCTGCTTCGTGTCGGGCAGCGGCCCCATGCAGCCCAACCTGGCAGCGTTGGCCCGCGACGCCGCCTGCATGGTGCGGGACAAACAGAGGCCTCAGGTCCCCAGCATGATAATCAGCAACGAGACCTACGGCACCATGATGGACATCAACCTGCCGCCGCCGGGACCGACGCCGCCGCTGCCTGCCCAGAGTACCCAACAGAGGTCAGAGGTCGTCTGCTGTGAATAAGCAGTGACAGAAAGTGGAAGGAGCCGGAGAAAAGAGACAGAGAAGACAATAATAGATAGAATAGATCAGACTGATCGGCCATTGATCGTTATTGGTTGATATTTGTTGTAAATGCTTTGATCGGCGGTTTCTATAAAGGCCGATCAGACGATACAAAACATGTGAGACAGTTTCTCTAAAATGGCCTCATCGCTCAGGCTGCTCGAGGTGTCTGAAAAAGAAAACACATTTCCAGTTTGCAGGGTGTGTTTCAAAGAAATCCCTCATGGAGGAACACAACCAAAACATTTCAACAGCACAAAGCTCATCACACATTTGAACACCAGCTGACACTAAAGCAGAGAGAACGCTCAGCGACTCAGCTGACAGTCCGTCGCTGACAGACGACCACAGCAGCCCTACAGAGAGAGCAGCAAGAAAGCAAAAGAAATATCAGGCAGAATCTTTGAATCTCGAGGCCTCGATCAGCAGCTGCTGACTGTGGAGGATCCACACGACACTGCAGGACCAAGATGGTACCTGCCAATAAATACACACTTAGCAATTCATCACACTTTTGAATACTTCATGTTAAATGTTGGCTCAGGACTGTTGAAGTTTATTTATATATGTGTTGTTATTTACATGTTTTCATGCAAATCCAGTTAATTTGACATCATTAACATGAAATGAACTGAAGTGAACTCAACGTAGATTTCACAGGTTTGTTAACCTCCATTTTTTGAGAGAAGTTCACTCTGACCTTTGGGATGAATCATGTTCATGTCACATGATGTGTTAAACCACTAGACCACGACAAGGAGACGCTCTAATGTGTAATATTGATCCTCATCCTGCAGCCACAGCTGATCAATGAGCTGATTCGGTTTATTAGCTGCCTCCCTCCTCAGTGTCCGTTCTGTCTCCCTGCAGGTTCAGGACTCAGTAAACCTGCTGCCACAGAAACTGTAGGAAGACAGCGGTCGTCCTCCGACCCCCCCAACCCTCAGACCCCCGAGAGGAACTCCTCCATGTACGGTGAGGTGTCACTTCCTGATGTCGCAGTGATGTCACAGTGTACTCCAGCGTGTGTCGGTACACTGTGACATCACTGCAGGGTGTGTTTACAGGTGAAACACACCTGACCAACCACAGCCAGGAGACCAGGAACAAGCTGTGCTGTTCAGTGTGTGACCCCACAGTCCACCACAGTCAAAGGAGCCCAGACTGAAACTAAAGAAAGGAACCGCTGAAAAGGAGAACTGTTAGGAAACAAACGATCCAATCTGAGAGTTTCTGATTTTATATTCACATGTTGTGAAACCTGTTTTATGTTTTATTCTGGGAGAATCTTGAAATCCAGGTTGTTTCCTGCTTAAATGAAGGTGAGTCAGATCTTCTGTCCTCCTCTCTCTCAGTGCTCCCAGCAGCTCCTCCTCCAGTCAACAAGAGGTCCAGCATGTTGGACACCAAGACCCTGTCAGCCAGGAACACCCCCCTCCCTCCTCTCCCACCAGTAACAGGAGGCCTCCCCCCAGTTCCTCCAGTCCCACAGTAAAAATACTACATTTACCTCTGATGCAGTAAAAATACTATATTTACCTCTGATGGAGTAAAAATACTATATTTACCTGTACAGTAAAATACTATATTTACCTCAGGATAAAAATGTAAAAATACTATATTTACCTGCAGTAAAAATACTATATTTACCTCTGATGGAGTAAAAATACTATATTTACCTGTCAGGTGCAGTAAAATACTATATTTCTCTGTCAGGTGTAAAATACTATATTTACCTCTGATGGAGTAAAAATACTATATTTACCTCTGATGGAGTAAAAATACTATATTTACCTCTGATGGTAAAATACTATATTTACCTCAGTAAAAATACTATATTTACCTGTCTGATGTAAAATACTATATATATTCTCTGCAGTAAAAATACTATATTTACCTCTGATGGAGTAAAAATACTATATTTACCTCTGATGGAGTAAAAATACTATATTTACCTCTGATGGCAGTAAAAATACTATATTTACCTCTGAGATGGCAGTAAAAATACTATATTTACCTCTGAGATGGAGTAAAAATACTATATTTACCTCTGATGGAGTAAAAATACTATATTTACCTGATGGCAGTAAAAATACTATATTTCTGATGGCAGTAAAAATACTATATTTACCTCTGATGGAGTAAAAATACTATATTTACCTGTCAGGTGCAGTAAAAGTTGTGGCGAGCGTTTCTCTGTAGAACTCTGAAGATCACGATCTCTTGTGTTATTGTTGTTTCTCTCTGCAGGGTTTCAGTCCAAAACCCCACAAAGTCCAACTCCTCCAACTCCCAAACCCAGAAGCACCTTCTCAGTAAGTCCTCAAACACAACAGGGAAAACACACAGGTCAGAGGTCAGAGGTCAACACTGAGGGTGACACAGTCAGCAGAAGGAGAGTGAGACAGGTGGATTTAAAGAGATCAATAAAAAAGGTCAATTCAGTGAAGCTCAGATGACGTTTTTCAGACGTTTTGTTCTGAATCTCTTTAGCAGAAACACGTACAAGTTTTTCCTTCTGCATGAAGATGGACAGTTGCTGTTTGGGGAGTTCAGCTCAGATCCATTAATCCTGAATTTATTCCAGTTTTTAGATGCAAAATATCCAAATAATTCTAAATGTGCTGATTCCAGTTTGGGAGGGAGACTGTGTTCATTTGAGTTTTTGTTCATGTAGTTTGCTTCAGTTTATTGTCCTTTAACCAGCATGAATCAAAGCTCACTGTATCTCACTGTATATACAGTATAATAAGTGTACCTGTGTGTGTGTGTGTGTGTGTGTGTGTGTGTGTGTGTGTAGAAGCACAAGCCTCAGAGAGTGAAGGCCATCTACAACTGTTCAGCTGATAATCCAGATGAGTTGACGTTCACTGAGGGGGAGGTGATCGTGGTGGACGGGGAGGAGGACAGCGAGTGGTGGGTGAGTGACAGCTACACCTCCCAAACAGGAAATACATCATCAGCGCCCTCTGACCACACCTTTAACAAAGATATGGAGTCACATTTGGCCTTCTCTCTTCTTTCAGGTGGGTCACATTGAAGGAGAGCCCACCAGGCGAGGAGTGTTTCCCGTCACCTTCGTTCACTTCATCACAGAGTGACGTCACAGCTTCATGCTGTTCACTTCCTGTTGTCCATCTGCATGGCTCAGTCTGAGTGGAAACATTAAGGACAAAGAGACAAAGACCTGAGACCTGAACCTGACTGCAACTAAACCCTGAAGCTGTTTCTGTCAGCTGACAGCTTCACTCAAACTTCTCTCACATGTTGTACATTTCAAACTCCACAGCTGAACCCTGCAGGACCACCTGACTCCACCTTTTTGCTCCCTGCTTTGTTCAAACTCTCACAGCTTTATTTGAAATCGCAGTAGAGTTCACAGAGTTTACAAAGATCCATTTGAGGGATGAAATGCTGTGAAATGAGAATATTTCACTCCATGGAAACTTCACAGAGCTTCAGTGAGGAACATGAAACATCACATCTGCACCGTGTGGCTGTAATGTTTTGTTTTTTCGCTTTAGCCTCTGAGATCCATGAAAGGAAATCTTAATGCTCACAATCATATTTTAGAAAACTCTTCTCAGGAAGAAAACAAGTTTTCCCAGTTTGGTGTGGAAGAAGTGGACTGGTCTGCACAGAGTCCTGATCCCAACCCGGTCCAACAGGAACCAGATGTGATCAGCAACATCAGTGTTGGACCTCACTGATGCTCTGCTGTCTGAATGGGAGCAAAGCAGCTGCTGCAGGTTCAACATCTGAAGAGACTGAAAGCAGAAGAGTGGAGGCTGTTACACTATCACATATGGAGCTGTCCACATACTTTTGGCCACATAGTGTCTCTGATATCGTTCGAGTTCGGAGAACCTCAGAGCGTCTGCTGCTGGTTTCTAACCTGTGACGTTAAAAACACTCCGACTCTCATCTGTGTTTGTGTTTCTGAACGTTTTCATGACAAACCTCATCAAAGGTGAAATAATTCTTATTTTAACATGTCGGCTGAAGGGAAACTGTATTACTGTGTATGAGAGGAGGATTAAATATGAACGTCCACTTTGATTTTACTCTTCTCATTTTCTGTCAATAAACACCTGAAATCACTCCTTTATCAACAAGAAATGTCTTTTGTGCTCTTTTAATGAACCATCTGATTTTGCAGACAAACAACGACGTACAAACTCTTTCCTCTCTCCATCTTTCTTTCCTTTTTATTTTCACATTATTCTCTTTTATTTGTTCCCTTGATTTTCAACCTTTTGTTTCTCCCATCTCTACCATCTTTCAGATTTTTGTGTTTATTCTTTTCTTCCATTTTTATCTCTCACACTGTAAATAATTATTATTTTTTAATCAGTTTAATTGAAGCTGACTTCTTCAAATGCCTTGTTTTGTCTGACCATCAGTCCAAAAGTCTTCAGTTCACTGAACATGGACAAGCTTTAAAAATCCTGTTGAGTCCTTTAATTGTTGATATATTCTTTAAGTGGTAGTTGGCTGACTTTGGCGTTGCCTTAATGTTAAAATTAATATATGTTGTACCTGTTGAAATTCAGTCCATTCTATTTTATTGATATTTTAAATTTCAAGTTTCTGTTGTAAATATAGCATAGGACCAATGAGATCCACACTGCTGCTTCATCACATCTTTGAGTGCTGAGCTGCTCTTTAGTTCATCAGATGGTCAGTTAGCCCCACCTAGTGGACAGATAGTAGAACTCCATCATCTGATGTGTGATTTCTCTGACTCTGACTGGGTTTCTGTTTCAGGTTAAACTGGTTTTCACGTCACTCTGATGTTTTTCTAGACTAGACTGAACTTGTGAGGCTGTGACGGCGTCCTCAGATCAAATGCACACAGACACCAGGACTGAGCAGGAAGAAATGAGCAGCTTCTTCTCTCCCAGTGTTTCCTCCACACATGAAGGTGGAAAGTGTCTGTAAGCTGACCTGAAGTCAGTTCAGCAGGTGAGAATCCTACCAGAGGAATCTGTAAATGTTTGATCATCAGGATCACTTTGATCACATTGTGCTGTATCACTGTTTAACTGGATAGTAGATTTTTTCTTGGTGCTTTACAGATGTTTTGAAATGTTTTTGACTCCTGTAGAATATTCACAAGTATTTCTATGAATTAAAGGACAATAATTTGAGAATGATTTGCACATATTACTGTGTACATGTTTCCAAAAAAAGGGAAAAAAACAGTCACCTGAGCTTTTGTCACCTTTGAAAAATGCAGAACTGGTTGGATAGTTTGGATCAACCCAGCCCTATTTTTTTTTAAACTGTTAACACTCCAAGCATTAACAGCTGACACAATTTAATTTATTGATCAGCAAAACACAAGTGTCCACCTTTGTTTATTTATTAGTTTACTTTATTGAGAGGCCAACAGGGCATGCAGTAATCAAGCTGATAGTGAATTTGAAGAGCAGCCTCTGTTGAACTACAACACACTAATTTAAAAAGTATCTTCTGTCTGTGAACTGAAAATGCTAAATTAAAACAGGTCCACTATATTTTTCCCACTTTCAAACCAAAGTTACAGATTTACATAAACAGTGACAGTCCTAAAAGGTTTATGAACTTAAAGGATAAATCCCAAATGAACAAGTTGTAGAATATACTGAATGTACTGAATCTGCTGTCCTGCTGTAAACTCCTAAAAAAGTCTGAAAAATGTCCACAGGTAAGCTGTGGTTAATGAAAACTGGTAAAGGTCTGAGTGTTTAGTGACTGACTAAAGTCTGAATGAAGTTTCTTGGTAAATGTTTGAATGAGTAGGGGGGTTGAATACAGGTGAACCAGCTAAATGAAAGCACAGTCTAATAACTGGTGTCAATAAAATATTGCTATAGTATCCTGTAAAATGCACATAATGGAATGGAAACAATAAATGATAAATAACATGTTAGACATTGTAAGATTCTTCTTTGATTGTAAAATCATATTATATCTCAGAATACATCCACAGGCCTGTAATTAATCACATATACTTTATGCATGAACAAACAAACAGGACTCACACAATGACGACACCTAAAGAGGTCCTCTTGGCAGCTTTGGAGGATTTGGGAGATGAAGACTTTAAAAAGTTCAAGTGGCTCCTGCAGCAGCCAGAGGTCCTAGATGGCTTCCCAGCAATCCCAAAGAGTCGACTGGAGAAAGCAGACCGGGTGGACACAGTGGATCAGATGGTCCACACCTTCAGTATAAACACTATCAAAGTGACCAAAAATGTTTTGGGGAAGATGAATCAGAATGATCTAGAGAAGAATTTATCAAACACCACCTCAGAACCTTCAGGTAAGTTATTGACTTCTTCATATCAATAAAGGAGAGGTTTTGGGACAATGGTTGTTTACTTTCAGGTGAGAGGTCATGCCAAGAATAATTTCAGACACTCTAAAGATGAGAAGCCTTGGAAGCAATCTGTTTGTTTACCTGCTCCACCCCAATTCATTTCACCTGCCCCCCATTAGTTTCCTCACCTGTCATCTCTATTTCCCCACAATATATATCAATCCCCTTCCTTTGTTCTTTGTTAGTTTGTCTGTGTTTCGTCCCCATATATTCCTATGGACTCTACTCCTGTATTTGTCCCTCTGGTCTTCTGTGACTTTGGTCATTCCATCCAAATGTTTCCCCTGCTTCCCCATATTTACCTAGATGTTTTTGTGTTCCTGATCCTACCTGTTCTGCCTACCTGATCCTGTCAGTAAGCCTATATTTCTAATAAAACAACTTTCATCTGCATCAACTCCATGCTGTCTTGCATTTGGGCCCACCCTGCATTCGTGTATGATTGGTAGTCTGATCCTGGAACCAGGTCTAAGTGAGGAGTTCTTGTGGACAAGCATTTCTGCAAAGGTGGATGTAAGGGTTCAGGAGCATGTCAGTGCAGCGGCCTGCAAGGTTGAGGATGTGGTGTGATAAAGAGGGACGAGGGAGACAGCCCTTTCTTGTGACAAAAACAACACAAGTAAAGATTTTTTACTTCAAAACTGCAGTGCACTTGAGATGAGGCTCAATCTCTTATACCCTTGATGATACTTGTATCTTGCAACCAGGCACAAACAGTGTCTTAATACAAGAATTACATTTATTCAAGTTATAAATGTACACACTGGCAAATGTTTATCTGTAATCACTTTTACTGTAGCATCAAATCAATTGTGATCTCTCCTTTTATTCATGCAGAGATTCTTGCTGAGTGCCAGCGTCAAGTCAAACTCAAACTGAAGAAGACGTTTGAGTGTGTATTTGAGAAAATCACCAAAAGAGGAAATTCAAGACCTCTGCATGAGATCTACACTGAGCTTCACATCATGTTAGAGGAAACAGGAGAGGTCAATGTGGAACATGAGGTCAGACAGCTGGAATCAGCATCCAGGAAACCAGCAACACTGCAAGCAACAATTAGATGTGAAGACATCTTTAAAGCCTCACCTGGAAGAGATGAACCAATCAGAAACAGTGATGACAAAGGGAGTGGCTGGCATTGGGAAAACAGTCTTAACACAGAAGTTCACTCTGGACTGGGCTGAAGACAAAGCCAACCAGGACATACACTTCACATTTCCATTCACTTTCAGAGAGCTGAATGTGCTGAAAGAGAAAAAGTTCAGCTTGGTGGAACTTGTTCATCAGTTCTTTACTGAAACCAAAGAAGCAGGAATCTGCAGGTTTGAAGAGTTCCAGGTTGTCTTCATCTTTGACGGTCTGGATGAGTGTCGACTTCCTCTGGACTTCCACAACAATGAGATCCTGACTGATGTTACAGAGTCCACCTCAGTGGATGTGCTGCTGACAAACCTCATCAGGGGGAAACTGCTTCCCTCTGCTCGCCTCTGGATAACCACACGACCTGCAGCAGCCAATCAGATCCCTCCTGAGTGTGTTGACATGGTGACAGAGGTCAGAGGGTTCACTGACCCTCAGAAGGAGGAGTACTTCAGGAAGAGATTCAGAGATGAGGAGCAGGCCAGCAGGAATCATCTCCCACATCAAGACATCACGAAGCCTCCACATCATGTGCCACATCCCAGTCTTCTGCTGGATCACTGCTACAGTTCTGGAGGATGTGTTGAAAACCAGAGAGGGAGGAGAGCTGCCCAAGACCCTGACTGAGATGTACATCCACTTCCTGGTGGTTCAGTTGAAACTGAAAAATGTAAAGTATCATAGAAAATCTGAGACGGATCCACACTGGAGTCCAGAGAGCAGGAAGATGATTGAGTCTCTGGGAAAACTGGCTTTTGAGCAGCTGCAGAAAGGCAACCTGATCTTCTATGAATCAGACCTGACAGAGTGTGGCATCGATATCAGAGCAGCCTCAGTGTACTCAGGAGTGTTCACACAGATCTTTAAAGAGGAGAGAGGACTGTACCAGGACAAGGTGTTCTGCTTCATCCATCTGAGTGTTCAGGAGTTTCTGGCTGCTCTTCATGTTCATCTGACCTTCATCAACTCTGGAGTCAATCTGCTGTCAAGAAGAACAAACAAAATCCCGGCTGTCTAAAGTCTTCAGAGACAAACCTAAACTAAAACATCTCTACCAGAGTGCTGTGGACAAGGCCTTAAAGAGTCCAAATGGACATCTGGACTTGTTCCTTCGATTCCTCCTGGGTCTTTCACTGCAGACCAATCAGACTCTCCTACGAGGTCTGCTGACACAGACAGGAAGTAGATCACAGACCAACCAGGAAACAGTTAAGTACATCAAGAAGAAGCTTAATAAGAATCTCTCTGGAGAGAAAAGCATCAATCTGTTCCACTGTCTGAATGAACTGAATGATCGTTCTCTAGTGGAGGAGATCCAACAGTCCCTGAGATCAGGAAGTCTCTCCACAGATAAACTCTCTCCTGCTCAGTGGTCAGCTCTGGTCTTCATCTTACTGTCATCAGAAAAAGATCTGGATGTGTTTGACCTGAAGAAATACTCTGCTTCAGAGGAGGCTCTTCTGAGGCTGCTGCCAGTGGTCAAAGCCTCCAACAAAGCTCTGTAAGTAGATATATGAACAGTGTCAGATTTGTTTAATTTTAAATGCAGAAATGAAACATTTACTTTGTGTTCATCACTCATTTTCCTTCAGACTGAGTGGCTGTAACCTCTCAGAGAGAAGCTGTGAAGCTCTGTCCTCAGTTCTCAGCTCCCAGTCCTCTAGTCTGAGAGAGCTGGACCTGAAGTAACAACGACCTGCAGGATTCAGGAGTGAAGCTGCTGTCTTCTGGACTAGAGAGTCTAAACTGTACACTAGAAACTGTCAGGTCAGTGTTTTTCTGTTTTTTAACAGCTGATCTTTTTTCTTTTTCTGTTTGTTAACAGTCTACTCATCTGACTTTTAAAAATGTTTTCCTGATTCCAGTCTGTCAGGCTGTCTGATCACAGAGGAAGGCTGTGCTTCTCTGGTCTCAGCTCTGAAGCTCCAACCCCTCCCATCTGAGAGAGCTGGACCTGAGCTACAACCATCCAGGAGACTCAGGAGTGAAGCTGCTGTCTGCTGGATTGGAGAATCCACACTGGAGACTGGAAACTCTCAGGTACGGTCAGACGAGCTCACACACTACAGATGCCTCTAATTTCTTAAATTAATGTCCTTCCACTCTGGTCCATCATTTCTGTTGATTCAGACAACTGATTTAAATCACATTCAGTTGAAGCATTAACAATGATGGTATAAAATCATTGTCATTATAATTCTGCCAGCAGCATGGCTCTAGGGATGGAAATCTCAGTTGATCAGATTTAGTTGTGTTCAGATGAAATTTTGTTCAGACATTTATTGTCCCCTGAGGATTCATTTTTAACACTTTTTAATATGGCTACAAATGATACAGTTAAGTAATGTTTAACTAATGATGATTCATCATGATTTAATGCTATTACTGATGTAGGATGTATTATGAATTCCAGTTGCTCACCATTAACAAATGACCAAGTCACCATGACTTTATGTGATTACTTCACCCTTAATAGATCTTCATACATTAACTCATATGTGACCAAATTAACTGGATTCCTCTCACATTATAACAGAAGATTAAAATGACTTTAAAGTTTATTTAATGACCATACATTTGCTCAGCCTGAATAAGCCTAATTTTTCTTTGAGAAGAAACCCATTAATATTTTTGACAAATATCCAGCATAGTGGGTGGAACATGAGTTGTATCTTTTTTAAATGATTTTTGTGTGATAGATGAAAAAAGTGGAGTATTCTTCTTTTCTTGGTCCTCAAGGCTTTCCTCTGGTTCTTTGACTATCATTCTTATACGCCTCATATCACTCTGGTGCCACAGGCCGATCCAATAAACTGACAACTGAGGAAAAAATACACAAAGTATTACTATTTTACATTATTATTGTCCTCCTGTCCCTTAATCAGTACTTCACACATGAGGTGGCGCTCACTGCACCTGGTTTCCCTCTGGACCTGTAGGTCAATGATACTAATATGCTAACGGAGGATTTCCTCCAACAGCAGGAAACAGTTGAAGACTTTATTTGCTTCATCGACAGTAATTTAAAATGTAAATTAACTTATCAAACAGACTTTTCATGATTCACTCAGTTCTTCTGATAAATTCAGCATCATGTTTCACAAAGTACAACTCTGATTTGAATGAAATCACATCTTATAAAAATTGTGTTGAAGTGCTGCAGTGTTTCAGGATGTCAAACAGAAACGTTACACATCTTACTTTAGTTTGTTTAACCTTAGTTCGCAGAAGAGCTGTTAAAGTTAAATATCAGCCCAAATCAAAAGTCTTTCTTTAGTCATACGTCATGATTTTTGTTATAATTTACAGATTATCTGTTAAATTTAGTGAGATGTTAACAGAGTCTGTAAAGTATGAAGGTCTACAGTCAGACCAACAGGCCTTTGGAGCAGTGGGCTTTAGTTTACAGGATAACCTGCTGTTGGACTGTGGGCTTTAGGCTTTAAGTTGACTTTAGTTAGCTCATGTTTGATAAAAAATAATAAATGGTGCAGACTGAGCTTGTGTTGAATCAAAAATCTGTCACAGTTAACACACGACTTCTCTAAAATAATGTGAAATTACAGTCAGTCACACAAATAAAACAACATTGTTCTCACCACCATTAAACTGCTTCTCCTGTGAGTGTTTGTTCAAAATGTTCTCTGAAAATCCTCTCATTAACTTTATTTGGGGGCATCAGACCAGACTGATACACCATCAACTCAGGTGATGTTCACTAACAAGGTGAATCATATTGTAATTTGTAGGCCATTAAAGTTGAACTGAGGTATTATGGATGAGTGGATGGACACCCTGCTGCTCCTCTGCTTCATGTCCAGCTCCTCTTTCAAAGCGTCTTGTGCAACACAATCAGATATCAACAGTATTTCACTGTAATACACATCATCTACAGTCACAACACAACTTGCCTGTAATTTTACAACATGTTGTTATATGTGGGAAAATGCTGTCAGCTACTGTCATTATTTTGGAGCCATGATGCATTGTGATATACAGTTGAAGTAAAACAAACACACATTAACATCCATTCATTCAAATAGTTGTATGGAAAGGTCATTTTTAGGAGACAGGGCTGCCTTCCCCTGTGGCTCCACGTTAAGTTCCTCTCTGTTCATTAAAATAGCAGTTACTGTATGAGCAGCAGAAATACAGTCCTTTTTGATGTGGAATCATCAAGTCAAGTCACTTTGATTCATTAAGGCCAAAATCACACATTTGTCTGAAAGGATTTACAATCTGTACATCATACAGCACTCTCTATCATTAGAGCCTCTGTTTCAAACATAGAAATGAGTCAATCCAGAAGAATCTGCTGCTCAGACTGATCTGTGAACAGTCTGTAAACACTTTAGTTGTTCATGTGTGAATGTTGCTCACACTGTTCATTTGAAGAGAGCACATGCAGAGGACAATATTTCATATTCACTTTGATCATGTGGGAGGACATCAATAAAAACAGAGCAGATCAGTGCTGACTGTGCTCTCTTATTATTTCTTCATCACATCATCTCTTCTTCTTCTTCTTGGTGTCTTTTCCTGGCAGACACAAGTGAAAGAATCATGGAGACAGTTGACTCAGATGAGTTTCAGCCTGTTTCTCTGTCACACTGACAAACTGAGGAACACTGCTTCATGTTGAACAGCAGTTAGGACTCATGTTGGATAGAAAATCATTCTGACTGTGTTTCTTCCTCCAGGGTGGACCATGGTGGAGAGCAGAGGTTAAAACCTGGTGTGAGGAAGTGTAAGTGTGGATTTAACATAACTAATGATCAGCAAACAACACATCAGATTCTGGTAACACTTTATAATAAGTACACACTATGAAGCATTCGTTAAGCATTAATAAATACTGAATTCATCATTTACAAAGCATATTTCTGACAGGAATACTCATTAGTTTGTGGTTTATAAGCACAGCTGTAGATGTTTTACTCATCATTGATAAGCACATTAGTTATGAGTTAGCAAATCCTGAATTCATCATTTATAAATCATGTTTCTGATATTAATACTCATTAGTAGATACTTTATAAACACATTTATGAATGTTTTACTCTTCATTAATAAGCTAATCTACAATGTGTTTAATGATTGTATTTTCATACTGTAAATTTTGGATTCAGCATTTCAAAATGTAGTATTGCATCACTTACAAACCATTTATGAGGTCCATTTATGCTTGCACTTACATACAGTGTTCAGGCATGTACTAATGGTTAGTAAATATTTTATACAAACTCACAAATTTCTTTTCCAATCCATGTCCTATAAGCAGTTATTAATACAGGAATTCATTATTGCAGGTAGTCACCAAGCACTTACTACTCATTAATTAAGTATATGGTGTGAGCTCATCTAAAGTGTGCACTATCTATGGCTTATAAAGCATTTACAAATGAGATTTAAAGGTTGGCAATGCCTAAAGACTCACAAAAGTGTCAGTTATTCTAACAAAGGAAAGACACAGCACATGGGAATATCGAACATTAATATTTATTGCAACTTCTCACAATGAAGAACATGGCTCAGTAAAAACTTGCCAACACCAACAACGGATCAGAAGTACTAAATACAAAAAAAGTACTAAGTACAAATAAAATCTTTGATTAAAAAATATAATTTTCGATATCAAAAAATAAAGTAAAAAAATATGTCATAATTCTAAATCTCAAGTCTCAAAATTATGAAACAGATAAAATAAAGTCAACACAATATAAAATAATAATACAAATTGTAATAACATCTTCCACAATGTCAAAATTCAACAATGAACTGTCTTTTTAACATTTCCCATCAGTGATCTAACATTACAGCTATCGTTTTTTGAGGGGAAGCAGCTTTCCAGAAACCTTATAGGATTCAACTGTGTCCACTATTCCTGGTTCCTCCTGTATTGAAGTGGCACACTGTGCAGCAAACTCACTTTTACCAGATGATTGTGTTATGTTAAGAGTTCCTTATATTTGCCGGGTGCAGCAAAGAACAGCTCTGCAATTGGAGCCTGTGACAACAACCGTGTTCCCGGTCCACCCCAACACGCTTGAAAGCAGCCGACATGGTCAATCCTCGACTGAACAGCCTGAGAATTTTTTTGTACCGGGACACCACCTGATCCGGATTTTGGGCTGCAATTCAGAGGACCAAGAATTACTGTTATTCACAGTAAAAATGGCTGCATTTTCAAACACACACACACACACACACACACTGTGTCCTCTTTTTTAAGAGCTGTTAAAATACATCCAAACAAACATCAGGTTAACACTGCACAGAAAGACACATGCATACTAGTCCATAATAATCCAGAGATAAACAAACATAGTAAGTACAACTATACTATAATTTCTCCACATACTGTGTGTAGGGAGACTTACCTAACGTCAGCTGGTTCTTTTAGAGAGTCTCTCTCCTTGATAAGCTCACTAATCTTCTCCTGTTACAACTCCAGCTTCAGCTGACACATCTCCAACTCCTGGGATTTCCTTTTGTCTGCCAGCTGTGCAGCAGGGCGATGGACACATCTAAAAGAAAAGAAATGATAATAAAATGTAACTAGGATGTTACATATCAACAGTATTTCAGACACTAGTGATTTTGGCCTTGACATTTAAGCTACTTCGGACACAGGTTCTCAAGTGAAATGTATTGATTTCTATTCAATATATGTAACTGCGAATACTTCTTACGTGTAATTTTGGGATGCATTTCTTCTTATTGTAATTATTAAAATCACCATCAAATAAATATTTTCTAAACATTTCTTTAAGTATAAATGCTTTTAATCACCCTATTCATAGGAACAAATGCATTGTCTTAAAATGTACAACCTTGTCTTGTACCATGCATTTTCTCCTCTGTTAAGGTACTTTCAAAGTTTAATAATATTTGTCAGTTAGCCAGGCTTTGATGCTTATTTGCATGTTATGTGCTGCGTTTACATTAGTGTTAGGGTCGCGGGCCGGAGTCCTAGTCCGGCTGAGGAAACGTGAAAACCGGCCTCCTCTCCCGAGTATTCTTCTGGCTAATGTTCAGTCCCTGGATAACAAGCTGGATGAACTCCGGAGCAGGATGGCGTTTCAACAGGACATTAAGAACTGTAACGTTTTGGTTTTCACGGAAACTTGGCTCGACCCTTCGATCCCGGACTCCGCCATTGTTCCCGAGGGTCTTTCCATCCACCGACAGGACCGGACAATTCATTCATTCAGAGAGGAGGTGTCTGCTTCATGGTGAACAATCAAGTGGTGCTCAGACGTGGAGATTATTTCTACGGGCTGTTCTCCGGACCTGGAGCACCTCATGATCAGATGCCGGCCTTATTATCTTCCTGCGTGAGTTTACATCGGTTGTCATGACAGCAGTGTATGTTCCGCCACACGCCGACAACAACAAGGCCATGGACGAGCTGTTATGGAGTTATCGACAGGACAGAGACCTCACGGCCGGAGGCTGCGTTTATTGTAGCCGGAGACTTTAACAGCGCCAACCTGAGGAAAGTCCTGCCGAGATACCACCAACACATCAGCTGTCCCACGCGTGGTGAGAACACACTCGATCATGTTTACACCCCTTACGCGGACACGTACAAGCTCCTCCCTCGCTCTCCATTCAGAAAATCTGACCACGCCTCAGTTCTGCTGCTGCCTTCCTATAGGCAGAAACTGAAGCGTGACGGACCGGTGACGCGGACCATTCAGCAGTGGTCCGACCAATCAGATTTGGCTCTGCGCGACTGCTTCAGCACGACGGAGTGGTGTGTGTTTAAGGACACAGACATAAACACATACACGGACACGCGGTCATTGGATACATCGGAAAATGCATCGATGACGTCACGTCGTACCGAGGATTACTGTGCGGACATTCCCCAATCAGAAGCCCTGGGTTAACGGAGAAGTCCGTGCGTGCCAAACTTAAAGCACAGACAGATGCCTACAACTCAGGTGATTTGGAGGAGTACAGGAAGTCCAGGTACGCGCTCCGGAGAGCCATCAGCAGCGCAAAGAGACAGTACAGGGACAAAGTGGAGTCTCATTACAAGGGCTCCAACACCAGGAGCATGTGGGCTGGATTAAAAACTCTGACAGACTACAAAAAGAAGATCAGCAGTGCTGAGGTGATGTCTGCATCTCTGCCTGATGAGCTGAACACTTTTTATGCCCGCTTTGAGAGCACCTCTCCAGCTGTGGAGGTGCAAAAGGCTCAGGAGGACCACTGCCCACCTGTGATATCCAGGGCAGGCCCTTTGTGATTGGATCCTGAACTTCCTGACGGGCAGACCCCAGGCTGTGCGGATGGGCAGCACCACATCCTCCACCCTGACTCTGAACACCGGCGCCCCCCAGGGCTGTGTGCTCAGCCCTCTGCTGTACTCCCTGTTCACGCATGACTGCGTGGCCACCCACAGCTCCAACACCATCATCAAATTTGCTGATGACATGACTGTCATTGGCCTGATCACCGGCGACGACGAGACGGCCTACAGAGAGGAGGTCAGAGCCCTGACATCTTGGTGCCAGGACAACAACCTCCATCTCAACGTCAGCAAAACTAAGGAGCTGATCGTGGACTTCAGGAGGAGGCAGAGAGAGGAACACGCCCCCCTCTCCATCAACGGGACTACGGTGGAGAGAGTCAACAGCTTCAGGTTCCTCGGGGTTCACATCAGCGAGGAACCTCACCTGGACTCATCACACTGACTTCATCACAAAGTCAGCCAGACAGCGGCTCTTCTTCCTCCGCAGGCTGCGGAGGCTCAACATGGACTCAAGGATCCTCTGCAGCTTCTACAGGTGACCCATAGAGAGGATCCTGACTGGCTGCATCACCTGCCTGGTACAGCAGCTGCACCAGCCCTCAACCGTAAGGCTCTACAGAGGAAGTGGTGAAAAGCTGCTCAGCACATCACCAGGACAGAGCTGCCATCCATGGAGGACCTCTACACCCAGCGGTGTAGGAAGAAGGCCACCAAAATCATTAAGGACCCCAGTCACCCAGCTACAAACTGTTCTGCCTGCTGCCGTCTGGCCGACGGTTCCGCAGCATTCGAGCCCGAACCACCAGGCTCAGGGAAGCTTCATCCCGCAGGCCATAAGACTTTTAAACTGTGTTCACAACACCACCACTTCTCAATAACCCACCACTTCTGCTGTGTATATTCTCTATTGTATATATATCTATTGTATATATGTTACTTGTAATACCTACTTACATTTACAGTTTATATTTTATTTGCATAACTTATATTTTAAGGTCTTACTTATTTTATTACTCTAGTTTATTATTTATGTTTAAATTTTATTTGTATTTGTTATTTTATTTTCTAAATTATCTTTTTGCTTTTCTTGTTTCTTGTTTCTTTAGCATTGTTAGGAGAGCCTGGGACTTAAGAATTTCATTACCAATGATTGCTGATGTAATTGTTGTGTAATGACAATAAATTCTTGAATCTTTGAATCTTGAAATACAAAGTTCATAGTTCATTCAAACTTTACTGATAAAACATGTCATCATTAAACTTTATAGAAATGAACAACATCAGCACACAAACAAAGAATAAACCTTCAGATGTGTCTGATGATAAACTGCTGCTGTGTTGTGTCTTTTTCTCTCCATCAGATTTCTGTGAACTCACACTCGACACAAACACAGTGAACAGAAACCTCAAACTGTCTGAAGACAACAGGAAGGTGACATTTGTGGAAGCGAAGCAGCCATATCCTGATCATCCAGAGAGATTTGACTTCTTCTGTCAGCTGCTGTGTAGAACTGGTCTGACTGGTCGCTGTTACTGGGAGGTCGAGTGGAGAGGAAGGAGTTGATATATCAGTGAGTTACAGAGGAATCAGAAGGAAAAGAGGCAGTGATGAGTGCTGGTTTGGAAGAAATAATCAGTCCTGGAGTCTGGATCTGCTCTGATGGAGGTTACTCTGTCTGTCACAATAAGAAAGAAACATCCATCTCCTCCTCCTCCTCCTCCTCTGGCTCTGGCTCTCACAGAGTAGCAGTGTATGTGGACTGTCCTGCTGGCACTCTGTCCTTCTACAGAGTCTCCTCTGACACACTGATCCACCTCCACACCTTCAACACCACATTCACTGAACCTCTTTATCCTGGATTTGGGTTCTGGTCATCTGGTTCCTCAGTGTCTCTGTGTCCTCTGTAGGAGGGAGACAACTTCCAGTCCTGGTTTAAATGTTGGTGGACGAGGCTTCACTTTGGTTCATATTTGTCTGATTGTGTCTTTAATGTCAGAAATGTTGTTTTCTTAGAAATGATGAAATGATCTCAGGCCTGAATTTGTTTTGTTCTCGCATTGCAAAGATGTAAATTCCAACCACTGAGCTTCTGTACTGACAAGATGGAAATGAGTAAATTATACTTCTTGATTTTTTCTTTTTAATGGGTTTTTATGACTCTGTTTTTATGTGTTTTATCTTTTTTCTTCCTTCTGCCTCTTGATTTCCTGTTTGCTGTTGTGACTCTGCAGTGTTCCCCACTGAGGGATTAATAAAGGATTATCTTATCTGAAAACAGAAGCCTGGACTTCTTGACTCAGACTGGACCTCCACAAGCGCAGTCAGAAGTTAACACCATACTGAAGCAGCATTTTAAATCCAGTTATCTTAAAACTAAAAATTGACCATCAGGATAAAAATATAAAGTAATTAGCAGTATTTAGTAAGGTAACTGTAATTATTATTATGATTTTATTACTTTAATTGTAATTATTTTTGATCAGATGAAACCTGTTTTGGAAATATAAAGATATTTGAAGAATTTAAGTCACGATAATGATAAATTAGTACGTAAAATACACAAAATAGTTCTAATAAAATATCAGCATACACATTTAAATAGTTACAAATATTCATTTAAAATTGAGTTTATTATTTAAATTTAAACAGTTTGTTTATTTACAGTTTATTTGTAGTAATATGATTTATGACATCATTCTGGGGTCATCATCATTCGCCGGGGGTGGATGAGATCCGACCTGAGTACCTCAAGTCTCTGGATGTTGTGGGGCTGTCTTGGCTGACACGCCTCTGCAACATTGCATGGAGGTTGGGGACAGTGCCTCTGGAGTGGCAAACTGGGGTGGTGGTCCCTCTTTTTAAAAAGGGGGACCTGGAGAGTGTGTTCCAACTACAGGGGGAAACACAAATTTACTATTTACATTTTTGTTACAATTATAATCTCTAATATATTAATAGTACTAAAATAATAATAAGCCAATATAAATATACCATCTATATTTGTAAATAATTAAATATGAACATGTTAAACGATTTACATCTATCTACATATTCAAAATTGTTAGCCATGAAAATATGTAAACATATTCACAAACACACATCTACACTATTTACATACTTATGAAAACTCATAAAATACATAAATATCTAACAAAAATGGGTTAACAGCTGGACATTACAGTAAAGAATAGTATTGTTCAGTCTTTAATAAACTAAACATGTTATCCCCTGCTGTCCTTTAAAACAAAACATGAACAAGAAGACAGTCTTCATGGTTTCTGCCGTATACAATTGGAATCCTCAGTTTCCATCTTTTGTCCTACATGCAGACCAAACTATTCCAGTTGCTTGCCCTGGCCTCTTGGAGTTGGTGCACATTCATCCCCAGGCACTGCTCATGGTACCATCTTTCACAGGTATCACACTGTATCTGTACAATAACATAAGTAAAAATTACATTTGATTAATTGAATAAAGAGGTGAATGTGCAGTAGAGAATCATTTGTTGTTATTGTCAGGGTAATGTCTGCTTCAAATTATTATTATTATTATTATTTTACATTTCTACATGTCATTTTATTCAGTTTATGCGTGTACATTGTATTTGTAAATTGTATAACGGAATTGACATACATCTTAGGTAAATGTCCTTGACTGTTTTATTTTTAAATCACTTAAAATTGGTGATTAAATTTAAAATAAAAAAAAAACTGCAAATACTGACAAACACTTACCCAGTCACCCAGTGGTGGGAGGCCCAGATCCTGGAGGCTTTGAGGCTGAGCACATTGCACAATTGTTTTCCATGTCAAACACTACAAGAAAAGGAGGGAGGACAGAGGAGACATGGATGCACAAAAAGTAGAAATGAGAAGAACATTGTGTATACCTGCTCTCTACATTTATTCCTCTGCCTGTTTGGGCCACTATCTTTGCCCTGTGGGGTTTTATTTTTCTACCTACCACCCTGCTGCCTGTTCAATCTCCATTAATTTCCTTGACACCACTTTCTTGACATAAATGGTTTCTGTATTGCATGAGGAAAAACTTACCTGATGTAAAGAATATTAAAAATGACTGTCAAACCTGATTCACTGAGTATGGAAAGTGCAAACTTTCTCCTCTCATCAGCCATCTTCTTTTTAGATGTGTCAAATGTCATAACCGGCAAGGCAGGAAAGGCTTCCATCATAGCTCTCGCCATCTACACCAACACACAAATTGAAAAGTCATCAGTCACACACTGTTTTCCCAATAAACTATTTAAATTTGAATTAATGTATTATTTAGTTTAAATCTTTATACATAGTAATATTGTTACTAATATTTGTAATTAACACAACATGTTTAATGTACATTGCACACTACATGGGCTTTTTCAACAACCAGACAGCCCTTCAATAACTTTCACATAAATACCCCCAAAATTTGAACTATAAATGTATAATTAGGACCTCACTGACTGATGTTATTTTTTATGATCATTACCATGTGCTGTCATATCATTAATTCAAGTGTATAGTATGTTGTTATGTTTGTTTTTGAACTATGCAGTCAACATAATAAGAACACCGCATTTTATTGGCACTCTGGGGACGTATGTATCTAGTAATATTTTATTATTTTCAAAAAAAGACACTGAAATCAAAGGTGGACAGTTAGTCACACATGCACAACAGTGAACTTTGTACACAGTCATGCAAGACAGAAATATACCGTGGTGACTATGACCCCACAACTACTGTCATCCTGTTGAACTGGATGGTGGATGGTTGCTCCTCTCCATTTGACAGTCCCTCACTCCTCCTTGCCATAGCAGGTTCTCCTCATCTTGAAGTATTCCCTTTGTAAAATATATTGTGTCTTAGTCTCCACTGCATCTTATCAGTATGGACCTTGGAATATCATCTAGGTTACCTTTTCTCCTGAGATATCTCATTTAGTATATGGTATATAGGTACTGATGGTGTGACTGGGAGGTGTAAGAACAAAGACAGCTAAGACCAACAAGCAAACTAAGTGCTTCAATGGTCTGGGTTTGGAAACGTGTGCCAACTATGCTTATACATTTTTACTTAAACACAAAGCATTAAATATAAATCAAACATGTACATGTGTTTTGTACATGTGTTTTAATTATTTTATTTTTGGGATATTCACCTCTTCATCATCATTTTTTACTGATACTTGATATCTAATGTGTTGACTTACTGCACTCTTTTTGCTGCATTTCCAGAGTCTGCCTCCTCAGATGAATTAGATGCTGGATCCACCAAAAACACTGATCTTATGGCAGGAAATATGTACTAGAAAAAAAGTTTTATATAAATCACATAAAACATAATAAGACTCAGAACAACTTTATAAATCATAACCCTTAATATAAACTGATTTTTGCAGAAACTATCACCGACCAGCAGCTTCCAGTGGGCTCTGTCAACATTTACAAAGGACAGAATGGCTTGGTAGTTGTCAAAGTTGATCTGTAACAGGAATAAAAAGAAATGAAATGAAAAGCTCACACCCACTTTAATCACTTTAACCAGACCACAAGCTACTCAGTCTTCTTTTTGGACTATAACCATATATATTTGCACTGACTGTAATTTGCCTTGTCTATTTATTACATGTCTTATTTATTCTTGTTTATTCTTCCAGTTTGATTGTACTCCTTTTGTTTATTTTGTTGTGGTTGGCTTATTTATTTGTATTTCATGCACCAATGTTTGAAAAAAACGCAGTTGCAATTCTCTGTTTGTCCAGTAAGTGCGTGCTGCAGAATTGACAATAAAGCAGACTTTGACATTAACACAGGGTGCAGTAGACTCACCTTCCACATCAGTTGCAGTAGGTCCTCCAAGAACAGGTATGGTAATTTCCGATCTTCCCATTGTGATAATCAACTGTGATTGCCACACACTGCCATCTTCTGCTCCTTTGTCAAGAAGTACTAGGTCCAGCACTACATGTTTTGTGAACTACTTATTGAAGACATTGATTTTATTCCACTTGAAAGTTAGACGAAAATGCTTCTTATTGCTATCCGTAAGGCACTTTGACAGTGAATTACTGGAAAACTACACAGTAAAAGTGTTTCATATTATATATACAGGTAGTATAGGAAGTACTAAGTCCAGCAGTACAGGTTTGGTGAACTACTTATTGAAGACATTGATTTTATTCCACTTGAAAGTTAGACGAAAATGCTTCTTATTGCTATCCATGAGGGACTTTGACAGTGAATTACAGGAAAACTACACAGTAAAAGTGTTTCATATTATTTGTGCAAGTAGGTGATGAAGTACTAAGTCCAGCAGTACAGGTTTGGTGAACTACTTATGGAGGAAATTAATTTTATTGCTCTTTAAAGTTAGAGACGAAAATACTTCTAATTACTATCTGCAATGGACTGCAACGCACAACACACACACACACAGAGAGAGATGCTTTATTTTGAAATCCGGAGGTAGTCGTTGATGGGTACCTTTAAGATGACCGAGCTTTAATATTGTCCGTGCGAAACTTTTAATTGATTCAAAGTTCTTTAAGTTCATAAACCGAGTTACTGTTAAATTATTCCCTTAATGCTGCCTCATATCTGTGAGACTGAGTGAGAGAATCGGAAGTGATTTCCAAAAGCTTTCTAGAGCTGTTTCTTTGCTTTTACCATAAACTTCAGAGTAAATGCACACTTTAAATTCAGAGGCGGCTGTTTGACCGCAGCGTCCGCAGTTATGCGGTCGGTGTACCGGACCGTCGTGGTGAAGATTTACCGGTCAATCTACGTTCCCACCCTCACCTATGGTCATGAACTTTGGGTAATGACCCAAAGGACAAGATCGCGGATACAAGCGGCCGAAATGAGAAAAAATGCCGTTTTAATTTATTCTACATCTTTTATTTCTTTTTTTTCTTTTTTTTTTCTGGCAGAAATTAAAATTAAGGCGGAACTAAAGTTGCATCCGGTTGTACGACCCGGACATATTACCGCAGGAGCCGGAAGTCGTGTATCCGCGCGGAGCCGTTAAAGTATCAATGAGTTGATAATTGATCAGTGAAATATTGGTAATCGAAGTGAGCATGGCAGCAAAAAGAAAATCGGACGTGTCGGTTCCTGCGGAGGAAAGTGACCAACTGCTCATCCGACCGCTGTGAGTTCACACGCTGCTCTCACCAAACTCCATTCAGAAAAAACAGCATTTAGTGATTTTCATCAAAACACACGAAAACATGGTTGAGTTTGGCTTTTTAACACTGTTAAGAAACATTAGAGACATTTCTCCATTTCGGCATAAACCAAATGTTTTTGGTTCATGTTCTTTTTAATTTCAGAGGGTTTTTAACTTTGTGTGACAAACTGAGAAAATTTACCGTCAGCAAAAGTTTGATGAAAAGTTTAACATGAACGTTTAAAGATGATTTACAATCAAAACCTTCTCAGCTGATTCTTTAAATTTCAAACTGATCATTTAATTATTTAGTGAAGTCATATTTGGCATGTTTTTCTTAATATCATGGTGTTTAAAATAGGTTAATTTTTTAATGGAGTTTGGCTGTGTTTGTTCTGGAGAGACTAGTTCAGTTGATGTTCCTTTGGGAACATTTGAACATTTGTTTCTCTTTTGGTGATGAGATTTAAAAATGTGCTTTTCCTTTGAGTTTAGTGAGTTGCTGTTCCTTATGTTGAGGAGTTTTATCTTTGAGAGTAAACAGTGAAACTTGTGGATGTTAGTGAGACATTAAAGTGATGTTTCTCTGTGTGTTTGTGTCCAGAGGAGCAGGACAGGAGGTGGGACGATCCTGCATCATCCTGGAGTTCAAGGGACGAAAGATTATGGTATGTTTCAACGTGTAAACTTCAACACGCGTGTGTGTGCAGAGTCAGTGTGTAAAACTGTGTGTGTCGTGGTTTAGTTGGACTGTGGGATCCATCCTGGTCTGGATGGGATGGACGCTCTGCCGTACATCGACCTGATCGATCCGGCTGAAATCGACCTGCTGCTCATCAGCCAGTGAGTCCAGAAAATCTCATTTATCATCAGCACAGAAAACAAACGCTGTGATAGATGATCAGGTTTCTCCTCAGACTGATGCTGATATTGATGTCTGAGAGTTTCAGAAAGTCACATTATGATGTTTTGGACAATATTTGGCCGATACAGTGACCAAGATAAGAAGTGAGCAGCTGACGTTCTTTAATCTGTGGAGAAGCTCTGTGAGAATAACCAAACTAAACCCCCCTCAGCTTCCACCTGGATCACTGTGGAGCTCTGCCCTGGTTCCTGCAGAAGACCAGTTTTAAAGGACGAACCTTCATGACTCACGCCACCAAAGCCATCTACCGCTGGCTGCTGTCCGACTACGTCAAAGTCAGGTGGGACTAATCTGAGCGTCACTCAGATTACACATCTGGTGCTCGGTCAGATTAAGACTCAGCGTGGAAAAAGATATGGTGGCGATGATACAACGGCACAAACGCGGCCGTAAAGTTTGGAGTTGAACTTGTTTTGTGGTTGTTTCCGGACGTGGCAGCTGTTGGTTTACTCGGCTGCTGTGTCAGGCAGTGTTGGAGGAGTCCAGGCTTTGCTTCAGGGCCACTTTGATCATTTGGTCTTTTTTCCCTGAACTACAATAATAATAATAATTACAAAACATTAAAGATAGACGCGCCTGACATGATGATTTATTCGCCTGCTAGTTTTATAAACTTAACTTAAACTAAATGTGCTTCAGTTACAAACTGATATTTTCTCTCTAACTTCACTTTGCTGTCAGCTTCTTACGTAGGAAAGTTTTATATCAAATTGTTTAAATACGCGCACCAAAACGCTGTTTTTTTTTTTTTTCAGCGTATTTTCAGATGCTTTGAGACCTTCCTGGTTTCTTCTTTATTTGTGCAGGATTAGCATCCTGGTTCTTTTTTTAATCGGGTCCTTTGACGAGAAGTGACGCTGATCTTTGGTTTCTGTTGCAGTAACATCTCAGCCGACGACATGTTGTACACAGAGACGGACCTGGAGGAGAGCATGGAGAAGATCGAGACCATCAACTTCCACGAGGTGAAGGAAGTGGCCGGCATCAAGTTCTGGTGTTACCACGCCGGCCACGTCCTCGGAGCCGCCATGTTCATGATCGAGATCGCCGGAGTGAAGGTCTATCCGAAACATCTGACCTCTCTGTGTTTGTGCTGCTGTCTGCTGGTTCACAGCCCGATTTTACTCTGTCAGAGCTTCGGACTGAGATTTATTGATTTGCTTTCACTTTCTGTGAAAGCACAGATTTGATGTTAACTCACAAAGAAAAATAACTTTTGTTGGATTCAAAAAAACAACCTACAGGATCGAACATTAATTCTGATTCAGAGTCTGATTCTGCTGTCGTTTTTTTAAAGTGTGGATTTAAAGCTTTTCTGTGCTCTACATCATTTTAAGCAGAATGTCTGAGTTTGGAGATTAATGAAAAAATGACCAGAGTTTTTTTTTTTCCAATAGATATTTTACATCTTTGACACCTGCAGTATCACCTGTGCTAATGTGTGTGTGTGTGTGTGTGTGTGTAGTTGTTGTACACTGGAGATTTCTCTCGTCAGGAGGACAGACATCTGATGGCAGCAGAGATCCCCAGCGTCAAACCAGACATCCTCATCACGGTGAGCGCAGCCGCAGACATTTATTTAATTTAAACTTTATTTAAACACAACCTAAACATCCATCTATCCGTCAGGAGTCCACCTACGGGACTCACATCCACGAGAAGCGGGAGGAGAGGGAGGCTCGTTTCTGTAACACAGTCCACGACATCGTGAACAGGGAGGGTCGCTGCCTGATCCCGGTCTTCGCTCTGGGACGAGCCCAGGAGCTGCTGCTCATCCTGGGTGAGGCGACCCGACACCATGTCTGAGCTCTGTCAAAGTGTGTGTCAGCCATGTTTTCAGAGATGTGAGGAGCATTTAGCTGTGTGAGAGCTCTCAGTCGCCGTCTGTGATCATCCTGGTCTGATCCCAGTAGGTCGTTCACCACTGCTGACATCTTTGTGGAGGTTAAAGGTCAGGTTAAGGTTAAGATAACTCTGGTTTAAATCTGATATTTCTTCCTTAGTTTGGATGGAAATTAAACATCTAAAGGAGTCAACAGTTTTCAAGGCCAAGAACATTCAGTCTCAAATGAAATGAATCTTTGCATGATAATAAATTAAATTCCATACTGGCGTCACCTTCACCCAGTATAAATAAATTATATACAGATTGCGCTCTGTATTTTTGTGAATTAGATGAGTACTGGCAGAACCACCCGGAGCTCCACGACATCCCCATCTACTACGCCTCGTCTCTGGCCAGGAAGTGCATGGCCGTCTACCAAACCTACATCAACGCCATGAACGACAAAATCCGCAAGGCCATCAACATCAACAACCCCTTCGTCTTCAAGCACATCAGTAACCTCAAGGTCAGCGAGCGCCGTCCCGTCACAGGTTTGATCCTCGCTCTCTCTACGGCCTCGTTTCATCTGTCCTCGTGCATTTCAGAGCATGGACCACTTTGACGACATCGGCCCCAGCGTGGTGATGGCGTCTCCCGGCATGATGCAGAGCGGCCTGTCCAGAGAGCTGTTTGAGAGCTGGTGCACCGACAAGAGGAACGGCGTCATCATCGCCGGCTACTGTGTGGAGGGAACGCTCGCCAAGGTGGGTTCAGTTCATCAGACAAACTGAAGGATGCTGGGAAACCACCACAAAGATGGCGTCTCACACAGAACAAAGAGACAGGGGTCGGCGGTTTGAATCCTCTAGTGTACATGTGGAAGTGTGCTCGAAGCCCAGATTGTGTGAATGTGTGAAAAGACTAGAAGAGCGCTCCAGTCCATTTACTGTTTACTTAAATGTTTCTTAAATGTCAAATAAACGTGAATCCTGCTCTCTGTGATCTGTAATGGTGATTAAAGAAACTTGACTTGTCCTGGAGATTTCTTTTTCACACACGAGCAGGTCTCTAATCGACTGTTTCTCAGACGTGTTGAGTGTTTTATTGTTTAATGTGTTGCAGCACATCATGACGGAGCCTGATGAAATCACCACCATGTCGGGTCAGAAGCTCCCTCTGAAGATGTCGGTGGACTACATCTCCTTCTCTGCTCACACCGACTACCAGCAGACCAGCGAGTTCATCCGGGCGCTCAAACCTCCCCACGTGGTAATCACATGACCAAACGGTCACATGGTCGCTGATTTTAAACCTGCAACTGATTTTATTGGTCCGCTTCATTTTAGATGCTAATTATAAGCTTGTTAACGTTACCGGGTGTGTCAATGAGCTTACCTGACTAAATAAAGGTTAAATAGATAAAAGACATCAGCATTGAGCTCCATAAATCTCTGGAGAAAAGTGTTGCTTCCTGTGTTTAGTGGTTTTCTGTTGGTGTCTTTAGATTCTGGTCCACGGAGAGCAGAACGAGATGGCTCGTCTGAAAGCAGCTCTGATCCGCGAGTACGAAGACAACGACGAGGTCGACATCGAAGTCCACAACCCGAGAAACACCGAAGCCGTCACACTTAACTTCAGGGGAGAGAAACTGGCAAAGGTTAATCTGAAACTCTGTTGGATCAGTTTTATTGATCTGCTGTCTGCCTGACGAAGTGTTGTTAACTCCCAGCATGCTCTGCTGCAGGTGATGGGCTCGCTGACGGACAGGAAGTGTGTTCAGGGTCAGAGGGTCTCCGGGATCCTCATCAAAAGAAACTTCAGCTATCACATCGTGACGCCCTCCGACCTCTCCAGTCAGTAACACTGAGTGTGTGTGTGTGTGTGTGTGTACATGTACATCTATCTTTGTGAGGACAGAGTGTCAAACCATCTTTGTGAGGACATTTTTGCATTATGGGGACATTTTGGTTCAGTCTCCGTTTTAAGGTTCAGATCAGAGACTTAGGACATTTTCTCCAATAAGGGTCCTTTCAAGTAAAGAAAGACAAGTGTGAGTGTCTTTACTTATTTGAGAAAAAGCTAGCAAGAAAGAAATGAGTGCATTTTATTCCCCACATTGCTCCAAACAAAATAATAATATTGATAAGCTTTAGTCATATAGGACTTTTCAAAACGAAGTTACAAAGTCCTTTATATGGTTCAGACAGGATTAAAACATCATTAGTCTGAGAAAAATCAAATCAGACACACAAAAATAAAAGGAATAAAGATAAGAACACAACCAATAATATAAGACATGTTGGAAATAAAATAAAATAAAGTAAAATAAATTAGAGATGTAGTAGCGAAAGGTGATTATAATGTTGCAACACAAAACAAAGACTCTTTCTAGGTTTACAGATAGGTGCTCAGATATTCAGATTTCATATAAAAACAGTAGTCAGTGAAAAACGTTTTTATCTTGTTTTACTGTGACTGTCTCAGAGAATCAACATGACCAGTTGTATTCAGCTCTCTCAGCTGACATAGAAAGCTTTAACACTTTCCTTTAGATCTCCAGACTTTCAACAACATGCCGTTCAGTGGAGGGCTTTAACTGTTATTATTGATTATTCAAACATCAGAAAAACCTCTTTTTTCTAGTCAACAAGAAGTTTTGACCTCTGAAATCGTCTGCACGCTGGAGTATTTCAGACAGAAACTAGACAAACTCAGTAGCTCAGCAACGTTACGTCCATAAACATTTAAACTGATTTTAATATATCTAGTAATGTACAAACATCTTTTACAGACAGAATATTGACTCTTATTATTGTTTTACTGATGTTTTTAATGGCATCATTTGAACATAAAAAGGTCTTCCTCAGCACAGTATTTTTTAAATGCACCAATTAATTAAGTGATTGTAATGAACCAGAGTGAGTGTGTTTGTTTTTCTGTGTCCCTGAACGCATCGCTGTGTGTTGTGTTCTGGTGCTGTGGTTTCCCTCCATGTTTGGTAACCGTTTTATCGTCCTCTCTTTGTTCAGACTACACAGATCTGAGTATGGGCACCGTGACGCAAACTCAGGCCATCCCGTACACCGGACCCATTTCTCTGCTGGTCAGCCAGCTACGCAGCCTCGCAGGTGGGTCGATATTATCATTATTATTATTATTATTATTATTATTATTATTATTATTATTAGGGCCCAAGCACCAAAGGGCACCGATGGCGATGCTGAGGCCCTATTGAAATTCAAATGTTTATTTTAATTTTTTTTATTATTCTACTTTTTCCATCTGCCAAATAAATTGCATTTTAGACGCCCTGAAGGTGCTCGAAAACTCATGAAAATTTGCGTACCCCCCCAAAGTCAAGTGTAAAATTACGTATTTTATGGGTCCCGGACACAGGGGTCCAAAAATGGCTCTAGGGCGCCACCTAGGTGCGTGTTTTTGGACAGTCCCCATTGGCTCACGGGTTGACCTACGTGTATGAAATTTGGAGGGTTTATTTAGGATGGCAAGCCCTGCACAAAAAAGCTTCTTGGAGCCATGGTCTAACTCCAACAAGGAAGTCCGCCATTTTGAATCAAAAATCACATTTTGGCACGATTTTGGACATTTCCACGTCTCGTACTTGAACAAACTCATCCTAGAGCTTTGATTGGATCAACGTCAAATTTGGGCTGTACGATTTTGGGACATGGGCGATGTTAAATTGCTAAGCTTTTAAATTTTCATTGAAGGACGTGGCCGCGGCGGCGTGGCGCTTAACTTTGATGTTTCACCAAAAAAGAGGAAGTGGGTGTAATTCAGCTGTAACTCACACATACATTTTTGAATCACATGTTTGATTGTAGTCCAGGCCTGAACAAATTTATACAACAATATTCAGTTATGGATATAGCGCCACCTGTTGGTGACAGGAAGTGTCATGTTTTACATTATGATAGCCTCCTCCAAAGTGCGTGAGCCTCAATCTAGGTGGGGGTGTTCCCAAGGCCTTGGTGATGACATTTGACACACAATTTCACCTTTTCATCAGGGGGCGTGGCCGTGACGGCGCGACAAATTTGATGTCTCGCCATGAGTGGAAACGTTGCTCTAGCTAATGCATACATGGTCTGAGCTGCCCCAAATTTAATTGGTTTAATAAGATTTCCACCCTGAACACATCTGCGTCAGCGCCACCTAGATAGATTTAACGAAGCAGCTCCGCCACAGCGTTTCACCTATGTATCTGAAATTTGGCACACACGTGGAAGATCACAAGGCCTATAAAAAAGTCTCTTGGAGCTAGACATGCCCGATGGAAAATGGCTCTGTAGCGCCCCCTGGAAATTTTTAAAAATGCAGCCCCCGGCCATGCTTTCAGGTTTATGTAACATCCCTAGATCTACAAAAAAGTCTCTTGGATCCATATCCTAAACCCGACAGGAAGTCAGATTTCATTTATGTGTAGCACATTTTTTCAAAAGGAGCAATTTACAATCTTTGTATTTTCACACATTCTGCCCCAGGACGCAGTTTCAGCCTGATATCTGATATTTGGCACACATTTGTAACATCACAGCCCTCACAAGCCCTACACAAAACTCTCTTAAACAAATAGACGCAAATTGGCTCTGTAGCGCCTCCTAGACATTTTCAAAAAAGCAGCCCCCGGACTGTAATTGTTCAATATAAATGAAATTTGGCACACAGATGTATCTTCCTAAGCTCTACAAAAAATATCCTAAACCCAACAGGAAGTCAGATATTTTCATTTATTTATGCTGTTTTGCCATAATTTCAGCCATTTTGAAGCATTGTATTTTAATGTACTACTCCCACAGATTTCATCAGAACCACTTCTAATTTGAAATGTAGAATCTAAAGACATGGGTGATACTAAATTGCAAAACGTTTTCATTTTCATCAAAAACTGCATGCGTGGCAGTGTATGGCGAATTTCGATATTTGATTTATAATAGGAAGCCGATGTCATTTGGAGGTCTGACACTTTAACGAACTCCTCCCAGAGATTTGGTCAGATTGGCTTCAAATTTAAACTGTAAGAATCTAAAGACATGAGTGACATTAAATTGCTAAGCTTTTTAGTTTTCATTTAACCTCGTGTTTGTGGGGGCGTGGCAAAGTATGATGTTTCGCCATGAAACGGGAAGCAGCTGCTGATGGGCTTATGACGCTCAGAAAATCACAAAAATTGGCAAATTAATCAGAAGTGGTAAAATCTCACATGTGATGTGGGTCTCAGGACTGTGTGTGATACAATGAATAGCTCCATAGCGCCCCCTAAAAAGATTCAAAGGAGCAGTCCCTAGTAAACATTTCACATACATGTTTGAACTTAACAGACTGTGTAATGGCTTGTAAGGCTCATGTGTTTTCCACCCGGTGTTGAGCCAGTGCCCCTGACTTGCCGGCCCCCCCGACGGGCACAGAGGTGCGAGGGCCCGTCCAGTGCTGCTTGCAGCTTTAATTATTATTATCATTTGTCTGAGGTTCACTGGCCTGGTGGGGACATGATCTGTGTCTGTGTGTTGTGGAGAGAAGGTCGAGTGCCCAGCCCAGAGCTCCATATGAGGACATCTAGAGATGCACCTGGACTCACAGACTCATTTCCATTACCTGTGATACCTTCACCTTCACACATGGACTAAACCCATGAACTCAGTTTATCTACAGTTTATTACGACCCATGTTTAACTCCATATATGACTGATGATGATGTTCTCTGTACATGTGGCATCTATTGCACGTCTGTCCATCCGTCCCAGGGAGAGGGATCCCTCATCTGTGGCTCTTCCTCAGGTTTCTTCTTTTTCCCATAAAGGCTTTTTTGAAGTTTTTCCTGACTCGGTTCGAGGGTCTAAGGACAGAGGGTGTCACAACTGTGCACATTGTAAAGCCCTCCTTGTGATTTTGGGCTCTAAATAAATACATTTTATTTATTTTTATTATTGATTATTTTTATTAGTAGTAGTAGTAGTAGTAGTCGTAGTATGTTTAAATCTGAGTATCATTTCTGGAGAATGTGTTTCAGCTTCTTTTGTGTAAGAAACCTATTTTAACCTGGTAAACTAGAAATGTTCCTGATGAAAACTTAATCTAGTTTTACTTCTACTTGCATGTCCTTCCTGTACAGTTCAAAAACAAAAAACTAAAATTATAATCTACCCTACAGTATACAATTTACAAAACATGATCTCTAATCTAATTTAACTCAGCTGCAGAGGGTTATTGAATTATTTTATTCCCTCTGTTTGAAGTTTATTTTCTAGCGTTTTTCTGCATTGTGCTGTTAATACAAACTCAACACTCTCAATGGGTCAAGTCTCATTATTGACTTTTATTTGAGGAAAAACATCAGTTTTACTTTGATATTTAGAGGACATTTTGCTGATCATACTACTTCTGTGCTTTTAGTTCAGTAAAATTATGAATGCAGGACTTTCCCACTGGTGTTTGTACTTTGGTAAAGGATGTTTCATTTTATATTTTATATTATATTTTTTATCAAGTTAAGTTCACCATCATCTGCATAGAAACACTGTCATACCAAAGAGTCTGTCACTTTTAAACAGTGCGGGACATAAACGAGTCCTTCCTGTGAATTAGACCTTTGTAAACTGTTGATTAAAGGTCAGGTTTTAAAGTTGATCTGCTCTGTGTTTATCGTGTGTGGTGTTTGTGTGTGTTCAGGAGACGTGGAGCAGGTGGAGGGAGCGGAGAAGATCACCATAAAGATCTTTAAGAACATCACTCTGGTTCACGAGGCCGGCATGGTGGTGCTGGAGGTCCGAGGCACAAACTGTTAAACCTGTTTGTTTCTAATGTCGGTCAAAGAGTTTCCAGGCTTTTTAAAGACGGCAGATATTTCACTCTGTTCCCAAATCAAGTTAATGAACATTTTTCTTTTTGTTGCTGCAAACGCTGCCTGTCTGTTTTTCCATCATAGAACACAGACTTACCATCGTTATTATAAAGTGATGTGTATTGTCCGTGTGTTGCCTCAAAATCTTTGTCCTGACTATAGATAATGTCTAATCATTCATGTCTAATAGAATAATAAATAATTGTAATAACAATAATAATAATAAATTATTTTATTTCTGTCATCCTCAGTGGATTGCCAACCCGCTCAACGACATGTATGCTGATGCCGTCACTACGGTGGTCCTGGAGGTCCAATCCAATCCCAGCGCCCAGAAATGTCAGTAAACACACGAGCCTGCAGTTTTTATGACTCTGATCAACAGAAACTTTAATGTTGAACGTTTGTTTCAGTTATTGAAGGAAAAAGAGAAACCTTCGATGTGGACGTGTTTTCAGAGAGACTGGAGCTCATGCTGCAGTAAGTTCAGCTCACACACCTGGTGGACATTTGTTTTACTGCTGTGCCTGTTGGGTGGAAACTAAAGTCAGTCAAATATATATTTATTTTCCAGAAGCGAAGGGAAATAATTGAAAGCTGAAGAAGGAAGTATCTGCAGAGATATGACTTTTAAAAGAAGTGGAAGTACTGAGTTTCAGCTTTAGTTAGTTAGTTAGTTAGACAGACACAGACAGCCACTTTCTTCACTTTAACCACCTAACCAGACCATGAACTCTTTTTTTGCACTAAAACATATATATTTGCACTGACTGTAATTTGTCATGTCTTATTTATCACCATGTATTTTTCTAGTTGATTGCACTTGTTTTGTTTATTTTGTTGTGGTTTGCTTATTTTTGTATTTCATGCACCAAGGTTTGAGAGAACCGTAATTTCAATTCTCTGTATGTCCTGTACATGCTGCAGACAATAAGGCAGACTTTGACTTTGATAGATAGATAGTGGACATCAAATTAACAGTCAAAACACACAAGAATGTGACAAAAAATAGATAATAATCAAAGAAGTTGTAAGGCAAATGTTTATAGAGCTCAGTAATATTGATGAATGTTAATAACAGTGTAATATAATAATTACAATGCTATGACAGAAACAAACAGTGTGGGTGTTCTTGTGTTGCAGCGACATGTTTGGAGACGACTGCGTGAACCACAAAGACGGTAAAAACTTTAGCGTGACGGTGGACGGAGTCACTGCGCTCATCGACTCGGAGACCAGAGTGAGTAAAACATCTGAACAGAGGGAGACCTCCTGTTTTTATCGTCTGTTGTAACAAAGACCACAGACACACCAGCAACTCCATCCGGACTTCTTTAAAATACTCTCAGGAAGAGGTCCAGTAGCTCAGTGTGACTGAGTGTGTCTGAAGCTGGAACAACATTTACCCATGCTGACCTCTGACCTCTTGTCCTGCAGTCAGTGACGTGTGCAGAGGACGAGACTCTGAGGGAGATGGTGGAGGTCGCCGTCCAGCGGCTCTACGACGCCCTCAGCCCCACCTGTGACATCACCAGCAAGGGGCGGCAGTCACCTGTCAGCGACACCTGTCGTCAGTGATGTCATCAGTGACATCATCAGGACAGATGTGGACAGTTTGATATGAAACATGATTCTGTTTGCTTTCTTTAACAAAGACAAACTCTTTGTTTAAAACCTGATTCCAAAGGAATCTGGTCCAGAGGACGGACCACCGACCTGCAGCTGTTTTTGTACCTGATTTACCTGAAAACATCATGATAACATGATTCCTTCATGAATAAACATTTGTCCAGTGAGTTTTAGTGGAGTCTTGTCCGTTTCCTGAAAAACAATTTAAGTTTTATTATTTTGGTGTTTCTGTGGTTGGACACTCAACTGAGATGTTTGAAAATGAAACCTGATCCTAGATCAATATGAGCTCCAGCTGCAGCTCATGACTATTTGCTCATCAATTAATTTACTCTTTTTTTTTTCGATTACTCATTTCAGCTCTACTGTATTGAGCTTCAAAGTTATTTTCTGACGTTGTAAAAAGTAGTTTGAAAAATTCAGCATTTTCTGGAGCTGTCAACCGAAGCACAGGTAATAAAATAAAATCATGAAATAAAATGAAAGTGATGTAAAAGTATTTCATCTGAAGCAGCTGCTGAGCTCAAATCAGCAGATTACCAAGATAACTGATCAAACTCCATCCACAGATCAATATCATGTTGAGTTGGAGCTTTAATGGAAACGCTAACATGCAGATAATGTGAAAAATATTGCTTCTGTAGTTCCACACTGATGACATCAGATGATGTTATTCAACAAAACATTTATTTCTCATCAGAAACAGACTTTATTCCATGAAAACAGTCAAACATTTTATTTTGAAACAGCAGACTGACTGACTGGTAAACAGTGAAAATCATCTGGCCATAAAACAAACACTTTAAATTGATTAATACTCAGTAACGTGACATGTTTAACAGAATACAGCACACGATCATCTGCATATAACATCACAGTAAACAAACATCTGTAATACAACAAAAATACTGACTAGTGCATTTGAATACCACAGAAGAAGAGAAGGCACAAAAGGCTGACTGTCATTTAGAAATACAAAGATTTTAACAGTCTAGCTCTCAATTTAAAACATAAAATGACACCAAACTTATTCACAACATAAAAACAGATTTTATCAAAAAGTGGTGCCAAAACAGCCTGAGTGCTGAAATAATGAAAACAACAGTTATTTGCTTGAAAAATGATTAGTCAAATATCAAAATAGTTTCTGATTAATTTTCTGTTGATCAATTAATGGACTAACTGTCATATAACTAAAATTAGCTTTACTGTGCACAGTTGGACTTACATATAAGATACTCTCAGGAGAAAAAACACCACCAGGACAGACATGGATATTTTTTGAGGGACAAATGTGTATTTATGCAAAATACAAAAATAATCCTGTAAAGCTCAGTGGGGTTTTGAGCAAGTCACTAACACTGTCTGAGGTTCAATTCCCAGCAAGACACTCTAATTAATTAATTAAAATAGTTGATGATGAGTCTTAAAATTGATTTTTATTTGCTTCCAACTAATCTCCCTGCATGTTGTCTGATTTTTAAGATTAAATCAACAAACATTTTCAAAAGCATCCTAAAAAATAAAAGCTTTGACATTCACTCTGTTACTGTCTGAGTTTTCAGTGTAACAGCTCTTTGTTTATCGACTCAAACAGAAAGAAGTTGTAAAGTAATAATTATTTTTACAATCAATTAATCTGCAGATTTTCTTGATTAATCTGTTCTATAACAGTGAAACATGCCTAAAGACTGATGGGACATTTTGTCCCAAACCAAAACATTCAACAACTAAACCAACCTAAACTAACCTTCAAATCTTTGGGTTTTTGCTGTAAAAATGACTAAATGAGTTTCCATTAAAAGTTTTTTTAAAGCATTTCATTTCCATTTTTGGAGGAAAAATACCTGAAGCTTCTGTAAAACACAAACAATGACCTCCTGGATGTTTTTTTCTTCACTAAATTAAAAGGATGTGAGTTTTACATTTAAAGCTGTCAGCTGATATGGTATCTGTTTTTAGCAGGTACAAAAGTGTCCACCATTTTTCACCAAAATATGGCATCCCAAAGCATCCAAAATTAAATAGATGGAGGTAAATAGTCAAATGAACAAGTACAAACAAAATTAAATCATCATGAAATTGTAAAATAATCATAGTGATGTGATTCTGTATTCATTAATATGATTATTGTTTCATAATGTCTTATATATTTCATTTATATATTTCATATTACATTTTGAACACTTTTTTTTAATCACATCAAGTCTTTAACATGTTTCAGATGTTGGGACACAGAAGATTTTCAACTTTCAGCCTCTTTGCAGATGCTGAAAACATTGACAGCATTTCGCTGTGAAGATTTCTGTTATAAAAAAATATATATTTGTCACAATACATTAATTTGAAAAATTAAAGAAAAAAATGTTTTCCCATTTTTATCATTTAACGAAACTATCAAGTTTCATTTTCTCTCAACACCAACAGTTTTTATTACTTGACTAACGGCAGCATCAGAAACCACCAGGTAATATCAGACTGCTGAGGAAAGTTCAGGAAGTAAAAGTGGGTCTGACAACAACTTTGATCAGCTCATATCGACCAATAGGAGCTCAGTGCTGAGTGACACTGACCAATAGGAGCTCAGTGCTGAGTGACACTGACCAATAGGAGCTCAGTGCTGGGTGACACTGACCAATAGGAACTCAGATCTCTCCTCAGCTGTAAACAGGTGGACACAGTCTTACATGAATCAGGTAAAAAACTCTTTGGTTACTTGAGTCAGCTGGTGAAGGTGTGCTGACTGAAACACGACTGAAGGCGAGGACAGCGTGAAGGTAAACAAGAACCAGAATCAGACCTGGTCTCTGATCTGTGTTTGACTCCCATTTTGAACCGTTTCAAGACGATGGTTTGTGTCTCTGTCATACAATCGACACAAACCATCTAAACTGTGATTTAACAACGGAAACACAGTGAGGACGGAGACCACAGGAGACACCTGGACAAGAAAAGGAGGCGTCTGATTGGCCCTCCTGTTAAACATGTGACCTGAGTTTTACGACAAAAACAAACAGCAGTCTTTATTACAGAGCTTCTCCACAGGAGGACCTAAATCAAAAGAGGAACCTGATACCTGAGCAGCACCTGGTCCCGGTCTCTGCAGGTGTAGACAGGTGTGTCCTCTCAGCACTGCGTCTCCTTGGTGTCGATCTGATGTTGTCTCTGCAGCCTGAACAGCATTGCCTTCTCGCTACGACTCGTCACGCTTTTCTCCGTCAGGTCCTCGAAGGAGCGCTGAGCCGCCCCTGGTGGCCGCCCGAACGCCTCCTCCAGGGCCTCCTGGTCCAGGTGTGAGTCGAAGCTGGGGTCCTCCTGGATGGTGGCCATGCGGGGGCTGTCCAGGGGGGCGTGGCTATGGGCGGGGCCAGGGGCAAAGTCCGGGCCAGGGCTGGAGACCGGAGGGGTGCTGGTCTGCTGGGGGCCGGACGGCTGGAAACGCAGCCCGGCGTTGGTGGGGAAGGTCGGAGGTTTGAAGATCCGAACAGACGCAGACTCCAGGCTGCTCAGGAGCTCGGCGTTCTGGGAAAACAACCAGTCACAGCTCGTTAAACAATTAAAGGAGCAGGACCACATTTTTTATGTTTTACTGCTTCTTTTACTTTTTACTTTTACTGCTGCTGATTCAAAACAATCAGAATTTGTGTCGTGAAATAATCTGCCAAATGATTCCTTGATTTCTTAATTCCGTCCCTAATTAATATCAGAAAATGGTGAACAAGCGAAGTAACATGATTTGATTAAAGCTCAAAGATGCAAAACTTTAAGGTAACAACATGTTTTTATAATACTTATAATAAATCCACTCACACTGGGGAAGAACAGAGACTTGGTGGTCTGTTCGTATTGTCGATCAAGCTTCTTGTCCTGAAAGAACGAAGACATGAGAAAAAAGAAAATGAGAAAAAGAGTAAAAACATCTTAAAACTCAGAACTGTAATAAACTGTAATAACATTAGTGTTCACATAAATGTAACTTCATCTTTTTCAACTGACTGTACTGTCTGTAACATTAAAGCTGTGCGAATCATAAAGGACTCCCTTTAAAACTCTTTATAAATTTAATGTCTCTTCAGAGAAAGCACAAAAAGCAGGACACAGTTTTAAATTCTGTCAAAATACATCAAACAGCTGCGAGCTCGAGGGCTGAGGATGATATTCAGACTTTGACTTGGCACCGTGCAGATGACATGATGTGATCTGACGGACGATAAACTTTGTTTGATAAAGTTTGCAGGGACCCACCACACAGTGGACCAGGATGCTGAAAGGGACCCAGAACAGCAGCGAGAACGCCACCACCGACCCCACGATGTTATCAGCCAGAAACTTCCCGAACGTGTTGATGTCCAGTTTATCGATGAAGTCCCACAGACGCTCCACCACGTCCTGGACCTGCTTCATACACTTCCCCTGCAGAGAACATGGCGTTTAAAACTTCCTGTTTGTGTTTCAGAGCACAGGACACTCAAAGTGCTGATGAAACTCACCGCTCCGTCACAGAAGCCCACCGTGCACGGTTTGCCTTTACGCAGGAACAGGAAGTTGCCTGTTTTGTCCTGGTAGGGGGCGCAGACGCCGTTCCGGCTCCGACAGCAGACTTTACACGACGCGTGGGTTTCTACAGAAAAGAGACAAAAAATTATACAGACGCTTCAGTGCAACGAGAAATCAAGTCAGCAGAGTTCACATCCACAGAGACCACGAGAACAACATCAACATGTTGGATGTGAACGGGCCAACTGTGTGAGAGATTTATTTATTGAACACAAACGATCTGCATCATCATCAGAGAGGTGGCGGATCATCAGGGAGTCGTACCGTTGCAGGCGCAGGGCTGCAGCTTTAAGACGGCCTGACAGAAGGGAACACAGAGTCCGTTCAGACACTCGCCGCTGTCCAGACACACGGTGGCATCTGCTGCGTTCTCCGGAGGAGGACACTCGCTGCTGTTTCCTGTCGACACAAACGGTCCGCTGTCACTGAGCCGCAAACAGCTAATAATCACGAATCTACCCTGAGTGACCTTTGACCCACGAGCTCACCTGTGCAGTACGAGTGTCCTTTACAGGTGGCATCAATGGGCTCCTGGCAGACTTCACCTTCAGCCTCGAACCTGCAGTTTTTACAGCACGCACTGTTCCTGTCGCTAAACACAGAGAAAGGACGTCACGTCACCTGAGCTCTTCACCTGAAAGCAGAGCCGGTCTGAGCGTCTCTGACCTGCACTGAGCTCCGGCCCTCAGACGACACTCGGTGGTGCAGCAGCGATCTGAGTTGATGTGCAGCAGCCCGGGGTCACACTCCTCGCCCTGCTCCACCCGGGAGTTACCGCACACGTTAATGTTCCTCTGCTTGAAGCAGGACGGCGCCTTCGACCTCAGACGGATCACGATGGAGCGTTTGCTGCAGTTGGAGAACATCTGCACACACAGGACACGTTCATCAGTGACCAGGCGGCGACCTGTTAAAACCTCTGAGCAGCAAAGAGAGCAGACAGACCGGCACCTTGTTGTTGACGTGATCTCCGCTCACAGCGATGGGGTACATGACGTATTTCCCTCCCTGGTCCTCTCGGGGGGCGCAGTGCGGGACGTTGTCGGGGTCGTGCTCTGCTCCGAAGTTATGGCCGAGCTCGTGAGTTGTCACCAGGTCGGCTTCCTGCAGAGATGACAAGAAACTGTTTATTATTTCTGAGGTGAACTGAGAGGAGACGGCAGCTGATGAAGTGAAGTGTCAGCTCACTGCAGCCACAGTGTGGAGCAGCTGGACTGTGCAGTAACTCATGATGAACACCAGGGGGAGCTTCACCAACTCAACACACTGTGACACGTTTATTCAGATTCAGATTCAGATTCAGATTTCCTTTATTAGTCCCACAGCGGGGAAATTCACAGGCATAACAGCAGCGAAGACACATAGTGGGAAACAATCAGAATGTAGGATAAAATAAAATAAAATGAAATAAATAAAAGGTAAAATAATCCAAGATAAATAAAACTATAACTGTAAGTAAACCTGTACATAGTACAGAGGGAGTATGCCTGAGAGTATACATATGAGAAATATATATAATATCTCAGGGAGTGCAAAGAAAGCAGTGAAATAGTGTTATTGTTTATTGTTCACTGTCCATTGTCTGCAAACTAGCGGGCATTTTGTTTGTTGTACAGTCTGACAGCAGCAGGCAGGAAGGACCTGCGGTACCTCTCCTTCACACAGCGTGGATGGAGCAGCCGCTCACTGAAGGAGCTGCCCAGAGCTGTCAGAGTGTCCTGTGTAGAGGGTGGGACGTGTTGTTTAACAGGGACGACAGCTTAGCCATCATCCTCCTGTTTCCCACCACCTCCACTGAGTCCAGGGGGCATCCCAGGACAGAGCTGGCCCTCCTCACCAGTCTGTCCATTCTCCTCCTGTCCCTGTCCGTGATGCTGCTGGCCCAGCAGACTATCCCATAAAAGATGGCTGATGCCACCACAGAGTCATAGAAGGTCCTGAGGAGTGGTCCCTGCACTCCAAAAGACCTCAGCCTCCTGAGCAGGAACAGTCTGCTGTTGCCCTTCTTGACAAGGGACATTATTGGTGTTGTCCGACCAGTCCAGATTGTCATTATTAGGTGAACACCCAGGTACTTGTAGGACTTCACAGTGTCGATGTCCATTCCCTGGATGCTCACCTGTGCAGGCGGAGAGTGGCTACGCCTGCAGAAATCCACCACCAGCTCCTTGGTTTTACCAGCGTTGATCTGGAGGTTGTTCCGCAGGCACCAGTCCGCAAAGTCCTTGAATAAGTTCTCTGTACTCTCTGTCGTCCCCATCTGTGATGAGGCCAACAACAGCAGAGTCAGTCAGAGAACTTCTGGAGATGACAGGATGGAGTATTATTGTATGACAGAAGTCTGCAGTGTAGAGGGTGAACAGGAAAGGAGCCAGAACCGTTCCCTGCATGGAGCACCAGTGCTGCAGAGAAGCCGATCCGACTCAAAGCCCTGCACCCTCACAGACTGTGGCCTGTGAGTGAGGTAGTCCAAAATCCATGTAGTGAGGTGATGATCCACCCCCAGCTAGCTGCAGCTTGTCCCCCAGCAGCCTGGGCTGGATGGTGTTGAATGCACTGGAGAAATCAAAGAACATGATCCTCACAGTGCTTCCAGCCTTCTCCAGGTGAGTGAGGGAGGTGTGAAGGAGGTAGATGACGGCATCATCCACCCCGATGTCAGGCTGGTAGGCCTGACATCAGGGAGGAAATAATGCTGATATTTAACACTTCATTTTATTTGACTAACTGATCCTTTAATGACAGTTGATTAGTGCAGAACATGGAGACCAGAAAGGTCCACAGCAAACTGTGAAAAGCTAAAGTGTCTGAACCAACCCACCTTGGTCAGGATGGTCTTCCCGTAGTTCTTGGTGCTGGTCAGGCCAGTGTTGAGGTAGATGGCTCTTTGTTCGTTTGAAGATGAAGGAGGACAGGCTTCACAACAAACACACCAGCATTAGTCTTTTATAAAAGATTTCTGGAGACGATCAGGGACTCAGGACGAGGCAGCAGGTCTTTACCTTTGGAACAGAGACCTCCGGGGATGTCCGGTTTGGACGGGGCGACGTAGGCCAGACCCAGAGTGCCCTCGTCGAAGTCCTGGTAGGTGAAGAGGTGAGCCAGGCAGACGTTGGAGGCTTTCTCTGCGATGTCGACACTGAACTGCTGCAGAGACGCAAAACAAAAGAAACTGGAGTCTCTAAAGGGTTTCTACTACTTTAAAACATCTGCAGCAGACCGAACAACACCTGGAAACACCTGGAAACACCTGGAAACACGCTGAGGAGGGAAATCAGAGCAGTTCATCTTTAACCTGCTGTGGCTTGTTCGTTCTCAGTTTACCTCCAGCAGCTTCTTCACGTCCCAAACGTCTCGTCCCTCCACTGGACTTCCTCTCATGTTGAAGTGACTTTTTCCCGGAGCTACAGCGGTCGGACTCTTCTCGATGATGATCTGAAAGGAGACAGGTGTTGTTTAAAAAGAAGAGCTTTAGTGTGTTTCCTGTCCCATCATGCTACTCACCTGCTGGATCTGAACGCCGTAACCTTTGAACTCATCGTCCCACGACGTGTTTCTGTAGATGTCGTCCACGCGATCGATCAGTTCGATCTGAAAACAGAGTCAGAGAGGTGACGGAGGTGATGGAGGCAGAGTGAAACCTTTGTTCACGGACGGCGTACTAACCAGATAGTTGAGCGTGGTGCTTTCCTCCTCCCGGCCCATGTGTTTGAAGAAGCGATAGTCGGCCACCAGCAGCAGCGGACAGGTGTTCTTCAGGTGATCGTGGACCTGACGCTTCCCTCTGAACAGGAACTCTGAGCAGGTCGACACAAACACAGCACTCACAGTCCACACGTGTTTATAATCTCACTGTTACCGTGTCAACATGAGCAGAGAAGACGAAGGTTTGTCTTTGTTGAAGTGACCAAACAAGCTTAATAAATGTCGTGTTTTTCTTCAAATACGCGGTGATCATTTTATGTTAATTTAAACTCAACACTTCCTGCAGCTGCTTCACAATAAAAGCTTTTGCCATAGTGAAGGACAGTAAAAGTTTTCAACTGCAGGAAGTGTTGAGTTACTGTCACAATACTTAAATAATGTAGTTAAAACCTCTTTTTTCCACATTAAAAGCTCTTTTTTCCACATTAAAAGCTCTTTTTTCACATTAAAAGCTCTTTTTTCCAGATTAAAAGCTCTTTTTTCCATATCAACAGTTTCGTAATCTAATAATATAATTTTTTTGTGTAGCAGCTACAGGAAATGAACTACATGCGCTCACAGACGTCAGCAGTACTAACAGCTACAACATGTGTGCACATTAAAAGCCATTTTTCAGGGCTAAGCTGTTGTAAATCTGCAGTGAAACATTTAGGTGAAGATCTGCAGGTTCAAATTTCAATCTGGTTAAACTCAAACGTTAAATTTACAGAATCAAGGAAAAGAAAACTCAGCTGCTGTGTTTAGCAGTAACACTTCCTGATGGTTTCTTTCCTGTAAAAGATTTTTTAGGGGTTTTCCCTCATTTGAGTCGAAGGTCTATGAGAACGTCTTCTGCTGTACAGATGATAAAATCCTCGAGGCAAACTGGGATTTGTGATGCTGAGCTGTATAAATAAAAACAACTTGACTTGAATTAGCCTCATAATGGAATAATTTGAAGATCCAAAGTAATCGAATCAAACAGAAATCTTTCTTCTCGTGTTCTTCTGTCTACAGACCTTCTTCCTCTCGATCCTCCAACACGGTCGTTTTAACGCCGTCGGGGAGGAGGTGGGCAGGGTCGGAGGTCACATAGCCGCAGACTGAAGGCTGGTGCAGCCGGCTGAGATTCCTGATGTCCTCTGAGCGGTAGATCAGCAGACGACCATCGGGGGGCGCCGACGTGAACCTCCACAGAGGCTGAACACGGAGGAGAGAAGACGAATCTTTTTTTTGGTGCTTTGATTAACCATCACACGTCGTATAAAATGATCAGCGTTCATGCAGGAACATCACAGAGGTTCGTTTCTTCACCTCGACGTTGAACTCGGCCTCGTCAGTCAGGATGTGAGCGGAGAACTCGTGGTCGATGTGAGCCGATGTGAGCCTGAACGCGCGAGTGTTCTTCCCCTGAAACAAACAAACACACATGAAGACTGACTCCGGTGTCGTTCTGTGTTTTTGTGTTTCGGGGTGACGGGCGTTACCGATTACGTGTCCTGTGAAGTAGTTGTGTCTGTTGACCGGGTAGTTTCGCTCTCGGCCGTCCTCGTCCACGACGACGGCTCTGAAGTCTTCGGTGAACAGCTCGTCGTTGGTCCTCAGGTACAGTCTGAACTGCCTGCACACAAACACACAAACACACTCTGTTATCCTCTGGAGTCTTTCTGAGTCACCAAACTGAACCAGCGGTGACCTCTGACCTCTGCAGGGCCTCGAAGCTGATCAGTTTCTCCACATGAGTTTGAGTTTGGACGTCGCGGCGGCGGACGGAGTGAGTCTGCAGGCTGGAGAAAGGCAGCACATCGAAGTCATCCAGCATCGACCGCAGAGACGCTGCAGAGGGAACAGAGATCAATAACACCGTCAGAAACTCAAGCTGTGATTGGAGACGCGGGATTCTGACCAATCAGAGCGAGCGATAAATGTTTACTTTGGAAACACTCGATGTCACGTGATGACAAAAATCAATGATTGAATGTGGACAAACTGTCAGCAGCTGATGTTACAGAACATGCTAATAATTTATCATTAATGTATAAATTTATTATTACCTGTTTTTATAAATTATATATATATATATAAATTATAATTTATAACTTCTAGATATATTTATTGTATTTCTCAGGTTATATCTGATAATAACCATATTAAAATTAATAGCTCATTATTATATTATGTTCACTTAAATCATACTTACAATTTAAAACCGGTTTCTTGTGCTGTAACATCCTTATTACTATTTACTAACTCATGAGATAAACTAGACTCAAAAGTTTGACTCAGCATCTCAGACTTTTGAGTCTAATAACATTTTGACTTCTAACTCTTAATTTTGAGATAAGATATGAGACAGTAAGTGAGATAGATCAGAAAGTAAACATTGTGACTCACTATCTGCTTATTATTATTTAATATCTCATCATTTCATCTTTTTTATTATCCTACAAAACCTGGACTTACTTTTTCATACTTTTAACATAATATGAGATGGTAAGTATGTAAGTAGACAGTCAAATAGATTTTAATTATAAACGAAAAAAGATGTGAAGACAAATTGTTATTTACTATCCCCAAATTGTGACTTAATCTCATTATTGTGAAACATGAAAACTTTGTCTCAGGTTAACATTCACTTTTATTTTGTAATGTAATGAGTCACATCGAGATAAGACATTAAGCCAATACTGGGATATAATATATTTTTTTCTGGACCATTCATTCATTTTGACAAGTCAGAATTTAGGTTTAGTAAATCCTGATTATGAGATTTAATCACATTAAAAATCTAAATGTGACTTTAAAACTCAGCTATGTGATATATTAAGATTCACTTTGCCTG
>CM041543.1:24401391-24461391 GCA_023238725.1 Scortum barcoo
TCATGTAGTTAAATGAAAGATTCAGTTTTTAGATTCATTCAGATAATTAATCACCAACTGATTAAATAATCAATCAAACACATTCTGATTGCAGCTTCTCCAAAGTCTCTGATTTTATTCTTTTCTCTGTAAACGGAATATTTTGGGGTTTTGGTCAAGAAAACGTCTGTGTTGGAGATTTTTAGACATTTAATTACTTTATCATTTTAATTTAATCGCTAATCGCTGAAATCATCAGTCAACATTTTAAAGACGATCACTTTAAATCAAATGATGGAAAAATGGACAACAGCAGCAGAATTTCTGCTAATTTATAAATGTAGATTTTAAATATTTTCACCTTCGCTGTTAAATAAAGCTTTTGTGTTTTGAATGATGTGGACTGGTTCTGTTTCAGAGCGAGGTCGTCAGTGGATGATCTGTGAGGGTTTCCAGTTCATCCTCAGAAACCAGATCAACGCTCTGGTCGGGCTCGGAGTCAGTCCGCACGTCAAGGTCTGTTTGTATTAAAACTGCTGTAAATAATAAATAATAATAATACCAACAATATAGTAGTAATAATAATGATGATGATGTTTCAGGACCAGGCGTTGTGTCAGCTGTGGAGACTTTACCTGCAGAAGAGTCGACAGGCGTTCACCGCCCACCCGGTGAGGAGCGCCCAGTTTAAAGTGGTCAGTTCACTCATATACACTTTATTTTTTATTATTTCTAAATATTATTGGTATGTATTTATTATTATTGTATTTTCCTTTTTCTGTTGTATTTGATTCATTTTTATTTATTTTAACATTTTCTATGACTTAGAAATATTATCATCATCGCTCTGTTATTTTTTTGAAATATTGTCATATTTTGTAATATATCAATCGATAAATAAAAGTGTGGTCATACTGCAATTAATGCCAAAAAAGTGAGTCCTGGTTTAAATAAAGTTTAGGGACCTTCATAGATCTGCTTTGGTGCCACAGCTGGACAATAATCTGAGTCTAAAGAATCTCTTACCAGATTTTTATTTCCTTTTTTTTTTCCTTTCACAGTTTTAGTTACTGGATAAAGTTTGTTTCTGATGTAAAATAACTTAAATACATTCGATCAGACATTTCAAAGGATTCAGATGTCCGTCTGTCTGTCTGTCCTCAGCGACGTCTGGACTCGGACTCGGAGAGTGGCCCCGAGTCGTCCGCCATGTCGGCGACTGGGCAGACGGACGGACGGAGGCTTGAGACGAACATGTCGAGCACCGTCGGGTCAAATGCAGGTGAGGTCGACTCGATACTCGATGTGTGAAGAAGTGAAAACTTTGATGTTTAAATCAAAATCAATCAAACCTCGAGATCAACACCGTCAGATCAAACCTGGAGGACGAACCGGACGAAGGACGAAGTCAAATCAAAATCAAATTTATTTATTTAGAGCCCAAAATCACAAACATTGTTTGCCTCGGAGGCTTTACAATCTGTACAGTTGTGACACCCTCTGTCCTTAGACCTAGAACCTCGAACCGAGTCAGGAGGAAAACTTCAGAAAACTTTACAGGACATAAGAGTATTCACATTAACCACTTTTAACCAGTTTATAAGCTGACTCCAGTTTGCACTACTACCATATCAATTTTAAGATTTTGTTGTTGAGAAGCCAATACTGGAGTAATATGGTCTCTTTTCCTGGTTTTAGTCAGCACCCGAGCAGCGGCATTCTGGACCAGCTGTAGTAAAGTCTTTAACGACTTGTTCGGGCAGCCTGATAAAAAGTGAATTACAATAATCCAGCCTGAAAAGAGAGAAATGCATGGACTCATTTTTCAGAATCGCTTTGGGACAAAAAGTGCCGAATTTTTGCGATGTTGCGCAGGTGGTAAAAGGCAGACCTTGAAATATGCTTAATATGGGTGTTGAAGGACAAATCCTGATCAAATAAAAGTCATGATGAAGTGTTTATGTAGAACCAGAGTAACTGTTCCTCGCCTCCTCAGAGAGCTCCAGTGATTGGTCGATGTGTTCGGGCTCGGTGGACGCCACCAGCTACCTGACGGCTCGGCTCAAACGCACCCGCGGACTGATGAGCATGAAGAAGACTCTGGCTCTGATCCACCTGGCTCTGGTCTGGAGCCGCGAACCGCTGACACTCAGCGACCTGCTCAGGTAACAACACACACCTGCTCAGAGCGGTGTTCCACGAAGCGGGATTAAGGGAAAGCCTGGCTTATTTCGATAAGTCGGACAGAGCATCCCACTATGTGAATATAAAATGTGCCTAACATATGCTGACCTCAGTGTACAGAGGTAGATTTCAGTGACCTATTTTTTGTAATGTAATGTCTCTCCATAATGAAAGTAAAAAGGAAAACTAATAAAATGTGCTCATAAAAAACAACTTCCTATGTATTGTGCAGTTTTAATGAACACATGTGGTTCTTGGGGACTTGAACCAGAGACCCCCTGGTTCCCAAGCCAAGTCCCCACAGACTGAGCTGCTGCCTCCACATGTATGTTTGATGCATGTAATCCCAACATAACCCCATGATGACATATGACAACCTCAACACATTGGAGTTATGTCAATTTTCCTAAGTTGTTCTATACCATTGTTTTAAATATAAATCTAATAATACTATCCTAATACTGCTGATAATATAGTCGCACTGTGTGGTGATTTGAATGCTCATTTATTAATAAATTGACAAAGCAAGGCCTGTTTATTTATGCAGCACATTTCATACAGAGACAATTCAACATGCTTTAAATAAAACCAATGAAAGAAAAGAGCCATGAGAAATAAACATGTAACTTGAAGCAGTATTAGGCTTGTACAACTTGCGCATTTAGTCTGTCGGCTATCATATGCGTGCACTCGCACATAGCTGGACTGTGAAAGCCTCGCTTGAATTAGCCTCGATTAGATGAGGCTGAAATGTATTGTTAGTGGAACGACTTGAGCTTAAGCTTAATTGGGAGACGGCGTTAGTCCAAGCGAGACTTTCTCGAGTCATCTGGCTTTCTTTAGCTACGTTGATGAAAACACCCCTTAGGTAACAACACACACCTGGGTGTTTGATAAAGATGTTTCCTGGAAAGTCCTGGAAAGTCTTGGTGCTGGAGCTTGGTGCTTAAAGTGGACCATCTGTTTGTTTCAGGCTGGTGAACGAGGGCCACGTCCCGTATCTGAACGCCTACGAGGAGCTTCCTGAAGAGATGAAGCTGGAGGGCAAAGACGCGCTCATCTTCAGAGTCGAGGTCAGAAATCAATCAGCTCCCAATACTGAGTCAATATAATCAGTTGTGTTTTTAAAGGGCCAGTGAAATGATAAAATACATTTCTCTGAAGCTGTGAACTTGTTTTCGTCCTCAGAGCGTCCCGTCGCACCGGGCGGTGCATAAGGAGGCTCAGGCGCTGTTCCTGTTCCTGCAGCTTCCTGCTTTTCCTCCAATCAGCAGAGAGAGTCTGCTGCACCCGGCTCTGCTCAGCCTGCGCTACCTGACCGACACTAATCTGCCCGGTAACAGCGCCGCCTGCCAACAGTACTGACAGTCTGTGTGAAACCTGTAAACTGACTCATTGAAGGTTGTGTCCTCTCCTCCAGACACGCTCCACCCGTGGGTCTGCAGGCTGATGGAGCGTGCCGGGATGGCGAATGAAACGCTCCACACGTTGGACGCCTCGTCTCATCCCGTCCTGCCGCGGTACGACGTTCAGACCGCCGCCCTCATTGTCGTCACCATGAAGCTCATCTTCGGCCTGGACGACCACACTGAATGGTGACCGGCCTTCCATCACTGTGTTTTAAATCTACATGTTTGTGGGTCGATGGTTCGGAGCTGCCAGCGGCAGAAACTTAAATCAAAGCAGTCACGTGTTTGATGACTGACGAAACTTTCTGTTTTGTTTTTCAGGGATTTGTCCAATGAAGCAGGTGACCTGGATGACGCAGGTGAGTCCTGCAGCTCGTTAACCATCATTTTCATTTATTTTAATTTTGTTTCATCAAAGTTTTCTACCTCGATAGAAATAAAACATCTTGTGTGATGAAAGCTGAAATTTGAGCCTGTTGAAACGTCCAGTTTAAGAACTAAACCGACTTAAAATCTTAAAATCTTTGTCCTTATTTACTGCTTAAAAAACTTGTTTAAATGAAAGAAAAATGCCTCAAAGACTGAAGTTTGACCTCTGACCTCAGACTCTTGTGTGTGTGTGACAGGAAACATGTTTAACCTGAGGAGGTGGTTCAGACTTGTGCAGGCCGCTCTGAACCGGCGTCAGCAGGGAAGAGTCCACGACATCGCCAGGTGAGACTGCAGGTTCATCAGTCTGTAAATGTTCGACCTCAGGTGTTTTAAATGTTGCTGACGATTCTTAATGAAGCAGTTTACTGAATTCACTTAAAGTTAAGTGAGTTTAAATTAAAGGGACACTGTGTTGATGATGGGATGACAAACGGTGTGAGGGATTTACTCGCTAACATCAAATATATTTATGATTTTCTCTCCGTCAGGAAACAATGGAAAGCCAAGAAGCCTCTTTACCTGAACAAGAGGGACAAATGTGTCACGATGAAGAAGAAAAGTAAGACTCAGCTTTATTCTGAAGGGACATCAGAGACATCCTGTCTGAGTTCTGATCCAGAAACCAGTCTCTGTGATCTCTGATGAACAGCTGACAGACCAGCTCAGAGATTTAATTGTTCGGAGGAAGATTTGCTGGAGACTTGAGCAGGAATGAGTTTAGATGCATGCAGGTCCTGATCCTGGTCCTGGTCCTGGTCTGAAGCGACTCTGGTGTATTTGGGTCTTTGCAGGAATAGCAGAGCAGGTGCAGATCTGTTTTGAGAAGCTGTCCTGTCGCCCGGCGGTCCAGCGCTGCGACCCGTCCAGCTTCAGGTTCTGTTGGGGGGACGAGGACGGGGCGGACGGTCCCAGTCTGCACCACCAAAGGCTGGATGGAGTTTTGACCCTGAAAGAGGAAGTACTGATTCCCTCCAACGCCACATACTGGCACCCGGCGCTCAGACCCTGCAACCCCCGGTAGGCCGAGACTCATCTGACCCTGATTGGTTCAGATCCTGGTTCGATGTGTGTTCAGTGATTATTGATTAATCAGGCGGGTTCTTCTTCTTCTTCTGCTTCTTCTCCGCAGGAAGTGCAGCAGTCATTTCTCGGAGGTGGAGCCGACGCTGCCTCGCACCTTCGTCTGGCTGCTGCAGCTCTTCGCCTTCCTGCTGGACGTGAAGCCGGCATACGTTTACGAGGAGGTGCTGAAGGTGGAGAGACGAGTGATCGGCAGCAAAACACCCAGGCCGAGGAGGACCAGGACCAGGACCAGGAGTGAGGCCAGAGCTGAGTCCAGGAGGCCACAGAGAGGACAGGAAACTGGAGACAGCAGATGATTTGGTTGTCAGAGGAGATTCGTGCGAGGACCTGGAGGACGGTCGATCAATGTTGGAGGAAAAACTGGACTTTAAAGAGTCGAGGCAGAACTGCAGAAAAATCATTAACAGAAGAAATGTGGATAAATTTCACCTCAAACTGTTTGTCATTTTGTTTTTCTGGCGCTGTCTTTGTTAAATTGTGCAAGTCTTTTATCAATAAAGATTTAAGATGGAAAAAACAATCGATGAATTGATGAAATAATCATCAGCTGCATTTTGTATCGGCTCATATTTCACACGTTTCTGTAGTTTCTTTGTTTTCAGTTTTGTCCTCGGTGTGTTTTGGTGTTGCAGGCTGACCTGAACTGATCCCAGAAGAGTGAAGACAAAGAAGCTGCAGAGACAGACGGCGAGCAGCAGGGGGCGACACCGAGACGTTGAAACGCTGCAGAGACGCCACAACAGGTAGAAAGAAACAACGACAGCAGTCCCAAAATACAAACTAGTAGTTGAAAATGATCCACCTCAACCAACTCAAACAGTAAAATCCTGCTTTTACATTAATGAGGAGGAAGAATCATCTAATGAGAGAACAGACACAGCAGGTATTTAACGTTATGGAGTATTTTTACAGTTTTTTACTGATTAAATGTGTGTATATATTAGATCAAACAGTACTTTTACAGTGTTTTTGTACTTTAGTATCTGAATACTGTTCCTGCTGTCAGGATGGGAAATGTGATGCAGATGAGACTCTTTTAATGCATTCAGGAGTAAAAAAAACGAATATTTATGTCAGTTTGAACTGAAGTGAACCGACGTGAGCTGAACTGAGGTGAACTTGAAGTTTCAGGACAAAATGTTTTCCTGTCTGAAGCCTCTCGTGGTGAAAACTGTGCATCAGGTTCATCTGAGGACACGGTAAAAATAATCTGTCTGGATGTTTGAATCAACCAGCCGCATGTGAACGCAGCACCGCGCTGCTTCCCTCCACCGAGGTGATGCTGCTTGCTATAGTATCACCATGGCAACATGCCCAACGCTCTGAAGTTACCTAGCAACAGCCGCAGCGTAGAACGGAGAACATGGCAGCCGCCAAAACCCACAACTGTGTGTGGAGACAGGAAGTGACAGTTTGACATCAGAGTTTTTATTTTATCAGCAGTTTTATTTTTAGGTTTGAATGAAATAAAAATCCAGTTACCTTAAACGACCCCAGGAGGGTAAATCATTTCAGCGACAGGACAAAGAGTCCGAACACGTGAAAGAAAAACATTCACAGCAGATGGACAAGAAACAAATCTACAAATAAAACCAGACATGTGACAATAAATGAGAATAAAAGAGGTTTTCTGTGGCCGGAGCTGAACGACATCAAGAACTAAATCTCTTCAGTTAACAGACAAGAAAACCCTCCCATTATTATTATTATTATTATTATTATTCTTATTATTATTCTTATTGTTATTATTGTTATTATTCTTATTATTCTCTATTATTATTATTATTATTATTATTATTATTATTATTATTATTATTATTATTATTATTATTATTATTGTTATTATTATTATTATTATTATTATTATTATTATTATTGTTATTATTATTATTGTATCTTATTATCTTTATTATTATTATGCTTATTATTATTATTATTATTATTATTATTATTATTATTATTATTATTATTATTATTATTATTATTATTATTATTATTATTATTATTATTGTTATTGACGGGCTCAGTGAGCTCAGATCAACATCCTCCTTGTTTCAGTTCAGCAGCTTCACCTGGTCACCACCTGATCCAGATCTCCAGCAGGCCCTGATCCGCTTCCTGTCTGTCACTTCATTTTCACCTCACTGTTCAGTCCTGCGTCTCCTGGCAAAGCGATGCTGTCGTAGCTCATAGAAAATGTTGGACTTAACCTGTTTTTAAAAATACCAATTTCAAGGAAACAGTTTATTTTGCATCGTTTTGCTGGTTAATTTATATTTAAACTAATCTGCACAAAGTAATTCTACAACCAGAGCTTCATCTGATAGTTAAAAGTAAAAACACAACAATGGTTTCATGAATTAATCAAATCATCACTGTCTGAGGTAAATGAGGATTTAGATTTGATTGTTTTTTTGTTGCTGCTGTGAAAAAGATTAATTTTATTGTTTTTAATCACAGAAATGACATTTTAATAATGAGAAATAACTTAATGAGCTTTACAGTGAAAACAAATAATAAAAATCTCAAACATGAGATGTAAATGAAGTTTAAATTATTGTAAACTGGTTTCAACAGTTTCCATCAGAATAAGAAGTCAAACAGAAACAGAAAGTTCAGTTTCTCGTTTTAAGGCTTCAGGCTGCTGTTTGTTGGGTTTCTTCCTGTCACAGTTTGTTCTCTTTGTTTCGAGTTAATCTGAAAGTGTGAAAACCTCCATCAGAGTAAAGTGTCCAATCAGCACTCGTTTCCTGAAACGAAAACAAATAAAAAAAATAAAACCTTGTTGATGCGATTTTCTAAATTAGAAACTCGACTGTCAGCTGCTAAAAAGGTTTCACTGCTCCTGAAAAGCAAACAGGCGTCGCTCTGCAGATCATTTATCTTCATTTGTACTTTAAAAAAGTAAAGTCGATGAAACAAAGAAAAAGAAAGTTTCTGCATTTGAAGCCGGAGTGAAACCAAATAAATCATTTTTACATTAATAAAGGAGAAATGTAGAAATCTGTGGGCGTCTCTGACGGGATTAACATTCCTGCACAGCAGCAGAAAAAAACCCGAACAAAAACTTTAAAAACTGTTTGAGGCTTTAAAAAGGAAAATGAGCTCGGTAACAGAGTTTGTACGCTGATAATGAAGCTGAAATGTAAAAATAATATTAAAGTTTTTATAGTTTGTTCACATGATTTTCTTTCCTTTGCTGTGATTTATCCTTAACTCAAATATTAAATAGTGAAATAGTTTAATTGAAGTCCAGATTTGATCATTTTATCACAAAGTCTCTTTTTTGTATTTTTCAGAAACAGAATAGAAAGTTTAAAATAAATCAAATCAATTCATTTCATTCACTTCCTGAAAAGAAGAAGTTTCTGTTTTTCTTTCGTTTTTATAATGACAGGGCCCAAACTTCTCATAAAATAATCTGACAAATGTTTTTATTTGGTCTCTCAATTAACGAATGATTCATTACATTTCTCACAGACTTTAAATAATTTGCTGATTTTGTTCTTGAAATCTTCACAGAAAATGTGAAAATTAAAGTGTTGAATATTAAAATCAGGAGACAGTTAAAGAGAACTTAAAGCTCGATAATATTGTCACTTTATTAAAAACACATTAATGTAGAAAAATAAAGTCTGTGGAGCCTCTGAAGCCTCAAAAGATGGTTTTTATATTTGTATTTGTGTATTTTTCTACACAGTGCACACACTTTATCTTTTAGGCTTCTAAGAGTTTATTAGAATTAAGATTTATTCAGATTGTAATGAAAATATGAATCAATAAACGATTATTTGAACCAAATCGTAAAGTTTGTTCATGGTGAACATGTTTAAATGTTTTTGTCTCCTGATTTAATAAAATGTTTAAAATAAAGAACATCATTGGGATGAATAAAGTTTTTATTTAATCAACCAAAAACTTTAGAAAATCTCTCCAGAAAAAAATGGAATTCATATTTTACATCTTTACACCTTCATGAGAAGCAGAAAATGTTTCTGTGAAAAGTTGGACGTCGATTTGTGTCGGTGCTAAAAAACGTCTTCAGGATGAAAATTGACTTTTTAGTTCAACAAAAGAAATCTTGACTTTATTTCCTTTATTTAGGAGCTTTAATCTGCATCTCACAAACAGGAAAAACCACCAAGACTGTTTTCTGTGTTCATGAGCAGCAGACAGTTTTATTTTATTATTATTCAATTATTTTAATTCCCAGTTGTTTTTAGAAATATTTGAAATTATTTAAAGACATGACATTTAAAAGAGACGGCTAAAGAAAAATAAATTAAACCCTATTGATCACTGCAGCATTAAAAATGTGTTTATTCAGGAAAAAATATCTGCTGAGCTGCTGCAAAGGAAAAAATCTCAACATATAAAAGTTCAGTATCATTCATATCCATTATTTTATGATGTAGATTTCTAAATTATAGATTTTATAATTTCTTTTTATTGTTCTTATTGTTTTTATTTTATTTAGCTTTTTCTTACCTCCTGTTGTGACACTGCACATTTCCCCGTAGAGGGATTAATAAAGGATTATTATCATTATATAATAAATTATTATTTTATCATATGTCACCTGGTGCGGCACAGTGGTGTAGTGGTTAGCACTGTCGCCTCACAGCAAGAGGGTCACTGACACGGGCCCTTCTGTGTGGAGTTGCATGCATGTTCTCCCTGTGCCTGTGTGGGTTCTCTCTGGGTACTCCAGCTTCCTCCCACAATCCAAAGACATGCAGGTTAGGTTAATTAGGTTAATTGACAACTCTAAAAAAAAAAAAAAATTGCCCCTAGGTGTGAATGTGAGTGTGAATGGTTGTCTGTCTCTTAATGTTATCCCTGTGACTGACTGGCGTCCAGTCCAGGGTGTACCCCTGCCTCTCTGCAAGCCCAAAGATAGCTGGGACAGGCTCCAGCATTCCCTGCGACCCTGTGTGCTCAGGATAAGCAGGTTTAGAAGGTCACCTGTCGGCTGCAGGTGAAGGTCAACATAAACTTTACAGTCTCTTCTCTCTCCTGGTTAGCTTAGCTTGAGAATACTCCAACAGAGGAATACTTAAATACACAAAAGAGTAAGGTTATAGAGCCACTTTATATACTGTTGGCTAGTTTCATCTGCAGCAATGCATCATGTCTATAAGTCTATAAGATCATCATATGTTTGTCCTGTCCCAGAGAACCACGTATCTGTAAAAAGTCAGAAAAACAGCCTGTTTTTCAGCTTTTGTGACGATGCAGCTGATCCAAGGAGGCTTTAAATAGTTTATTTATCTGAAGAAGGAGGAGAATTTTCTCAACACATAAAGGAAGACTTCATCCTTCAGTTTATCACAAACACTCAACATCAACACATCTGGAGATACCAGGTTTTCACTGGACAGGAAGGATGAACAACTGTCATCTGGAAAGAAACTAAAGCTGTCAGACAAACGGAGAGCGGAAAATACTATATTTACTCTGATGGGAAAAATACTATATTTACCTCTGATGGAGTAAAAATACTATATTTACCTCTGATGGAGTAAAAATACTATATTTACCTCTGATGGAGTAAAAATACTATATTTACCTCTGATGGAGTAAAAATACTATATTTACTCTGGATGACTAAAAATACTATATTTACCTCTGAGATGGAGTAAAAATACTATATTTACCTCTGATGGAGTAAAAATACTATATTTACCTCTGACCTCTGATGGAGTAAAAATACTATATTTACCTCTGATGGAGTAAAAATACTATATTTACCTCTGATGGAGTAAAAATACTATATTTACTATATTTACCTCTGGATGGAGTAAAAATACTGAGATGGAGTAAAATATTTATTTACCTCTGAGATGGAGTAAAAATGTCTCTCAGACCTGAATACTCTGTAATATCTCTAAACTTTGACTCACCAGATCAGATATTTTAGCGGAAAACAAATGAAAAACATTTTGACTTTCTGGAAACATTACTAAACAATGTTCCTGTTGTTGTTTACAGATCAAGTCAATAGATGATCAATAATCAATGAGAAAGAGCTGCAGACATCTTTATTTTGTTTTGTTGTTTTACTGTTTTTTAGTTCATTCTTCACACTTCAGTTGTTTGCATCTGTGAACTTGTTGACGTGTTGAAATCATCATTTAATCATGATTTCAGTCAAATGTTTCGGTGTTTCCAGGACAAGGTTAGCCTAGCTTAGCACAAAGACGAAAAGGAAACTGTTGTTTAAGCAAAGTACAAAGACTGAAAGCAGGAGGAAACTGTTAGCTTAGCTTAGCTAAAGGCTGAAAGACTGAAAGCAGAGGAAACTGTTAGCTTAGCTTAGCACAAAGACTGAAAGCAGGGGGAAACTGTTAGCTTAGCTTATAGCACAAAGACTAAGAAAGACTGAAAGCAGGAGGAAACTGTTAGCTTAGCTTAGCACAAAGACTGAAAGGGGGAAACTGTTAGCTGATTTACTTTCAGAGTTCAGAAATCTTCCACACTCAGAAATGATTCTTCTGTAGTTTCTCAAGTTTAAACTAATGATTATCATTATTATTAATTTATAACATGAATTTACTTTTTACTCATTAATTATATTAACAATTGTTGTTGTTTTTAAATAATCAACAGATATAATAATCAGCTTGAAAATAAACGCTGACTTTGACACATCAAGTCAAACTGCAGCACGTGATGGTTTTACGTCAACGTTTTATGATGTTTAATGAGTTACATGATGTCTTATATGAGGCTGTTTGCGTTTGTAAAAAGTGATTTAACACTACAAACATTAATATTTAGTGTCATGAAAAAAAGAGAAAAAACTATCCAGGATTCAACAGTCACTGTTTTAACAAACTGAATTCATCTTGACATCAGTTAAAAAACTTCATCTATATTTTTTTATGTAACTGAAGCTTTTTTTTTTTTGTGTGTGTGTGTTTGTGTGTGTGGTTTTGGATGAATTTGTGGAAAAGTATTTTTTGATGACATGTTAGTTGTGGACAGGAAATGAGGGCAGAGCGATACAGGAAGTGTTTGTTGATGTTTGACTGCTGGTCTCAGCATTTAAAAAAACTCCCATCATCCTTTGCACTGAGGTCAGTGTAAACACATTTGGTGTCGTCGCCTGCTGAGCTAAAAGATCAAATCTGTCTTTAATTCATCTGAATCATTCACAAAGACAGTGAGCAGATTCAAATCTTCACACAAACCGTTCAGGAGGAAAAGACGAAGAAGAAGGAGAAAAATAAAAACGTTGTTTTCAGGTCGTAGATACTTGTAGAAACTAATAATATTAATATTTATCAATCAATCATTATAAAAGATCAGTGGAGTGTAAAGTGTGAAAGTGACTTCAGCTGTGAGATAAATGTAGACGAGTAAAGAAAGAAAATATATTAAGAATATTTATTAAGTACTTACATTTACACTCAAAGGTGATGAAAAAAACCCTAAAAGGACAAATAAACTGGAGCAGATTATATTTATATTTACATAACATTTATACTATATTAATACATATGTTACATTATATTTATATTTACAGTGTACTTATATTTATTACTGTCCAGCTGTGGATGCTTGTCTTCACATTAAAGAGACTTTCAGTGACGGTGCGTTCGCTGCACCGTCTCCTCGTCCTGGACGGAGTTTGACCCACATTCAAGTGACCCACCACCCTGGACGCCCCCTCCTCCCTCACACACACACACACACACATTATTACACACACACACCCGGTGGGTGTGTCCCCGGTCGATGAGGTCGTTGCTGTTTGCTTTGGAGGGAAGTCACATCTGCTGCCCGATCAGCCTCCGAGGTTTCTTTTACCAAAACAGCTCCTAAAACTAAAATGAAACACGAGACCAAAGTCAGAAACTAAAATCTGAAACTAAAATCTTAAATAAAGACTTCGCTTAAACGAGGGGAACTAGTCCTGATTCAGGGTTCTGGTCTGATCCGGGAGGTCGCTGTCGTCGTTTTAAATAGTTTTAAATTCAGGTGCTTTAACCTGCAGGTAACCATGGCAACAGTACAGGTGCTCCCGGCTCCGTCAGACGTTAGCTTAAATAACTTAGATTGCACTTATTGTCTTTATTGTGTTTTATTCTTTTTTATGACACTGTCGACTTCATGACATCTACACAATTTATACTTTACTCTTAACTGTTTTTATATTTTTTGCTCCAGCAGATAAAAACGAATGAACCTGACGGTGAAAACTTGATTCTGGCTGTGAACTGAGCCCTGATGAAGGATTAAAGGGTGAAAACGTGAAAACAGCAGCTCTTAGAAGCAGAAACGTGCAGCTGATGAACGTGAGCGCTGGGACGGCTGCTGGGGGGGGCAGTTCCTGGAGGTCTGATTCTTAGAAGTCTTGAAGGAGGAACGACCTTTGACCCCGCAGTAATGTACAGGGTCACAACCTTTCACACACACACGGTTCAGATGTTTTTACGTTGTGTGCAGATTTAACTGACTCTGCTAAACTGACTGACAATAACAGGACTGTTGTGTTCTTGCGATGCTAAATGTTCATTATTCAACTACATCATCGTAAACTTTTACCGTTTTAGCTTTTCCATAAAATGAAAGCATATTTTGCTGCATTTTCTTCTATATTAGCTAAAGTTAGCACACTGTAGACTGGAGGAGAAATCATTTAATTCAGCTACTGGAAACCTCTAAGGTGGAATATTTTCTTGTGTTAAACTGCTTTGAAGGTCGGGCGTGACATGATAAAATTTCATAAAACGGGAGCTTTATTCACAAATGCACAACATATAAGACTCTATGCATGATCAGACAAATCAACATACCTTAAAATAAAAAAGCATATTTAAATTCCAAAATTGAAAATTGAACACTTAACTAACAAGTTAACAGTCAATTATTGAGCTGGTTTCTTCCAGAGAAGCACTGACTTTCTGTATTTGTGTATTTTTAGGAACTTTGTGTTCAAATCACATAACTTTGATTTACTGTTGATTTTGATTTTCCATCATGCAGCAGTGATTGGTCCGTTAGAGAGAGTAGGCGGAGCTAAAGCAACTGATTCAGTCACCTGTGTGCGAACAGTAAAGTTTTCTCTGATCTGTTAATGTGGCTGAACAAACCAAGAAAAGATCGATGACTGCAAACAATAAAACTTCTAACACCAGTACAGATCCAAAGAAAAATGAACAAGTTTGATATTCAGATGCAGGCAAACAGTAAAAAAAAAACAAAAAAAAACTGTCATTGAGGAAAAACCACAGTTAGCTGAGCAGCTGCAACACTGTTTAGTTTGGATATTTCAGACAGCAAATATTTCAGTCCTTATTGCTACAATGAGCATGTAAAACAAATACGGAGACGATGAAAAACAATATGCTTAATCACCAAAAGCTACATGAATTTGTGTTGTGTTATAATGAAGAGACATGATTCACGTTCATGACAATAAATTTAATATCATGGTGGGTATTTCGTCAAGAAAAACTTCAGCACAGAAAAAAGAAGGAAGAGAGAAACATTACAGGTTGGCCAGGTCTGGAGACAGAACGTCTGCTTGGACAAAAAAACACTTAATGAAAATGGAGCCAGGCTATTGTTAAATATCTAGCTAATGTTAGCTAGATATAAAACATACTGTAACTGCTGTTTATATGCTGGAAACACATTGTTAGTTGTAGCTAGACAGTTATAGCTAAATTAGCTATTAAGTTAATTGGTTTAAATAGCTTTTAATTCTGTGACTTAATAAAATAGCTAATGTTACCTAAACTAGCTAGCTAGTTGAATTTAGCTAAATACAAGCTGGCATCTGAGCTCTTCACCTGTGCTAACGTTTATTAATGGAAACTTGGTCATACTGTTCTAGCAGTTTTATTAAATGTCACAGAATTATAGGTATTTTAGGTGAAGTCACTTCGAGTAAAAATGTCTTTTTCGAGCACTGCAGTGTCGATAAGATCGATGACAAGCTGACGCGACCTCTCTGAGGTTTGAAATAGAGCTCATAGATGAAAAGAAATTCATCTGTTAGCCAATGTTTTTCAGTTGTTGATATGACGCAGAGCAGCGTACTGATTTTTCCCGTCTGCTAGCATGGCCGAGCAAACAAAGAAAAGAGCGATGCCTGCAGACCATAAAACTTTTAAAATAAGCTCAAGTCCAAAGAAAAAGAAACTAATTCAACCTTCAGATGAAGGTAAACAGTTAAAATAACTAAGCGACCCTGAGTGGGGAAAAACAAAAGTTAGCATCGGTGAAAAGGTACAGATGTGGATGCTAAGGGACTGCTAATAAATATAAAATCTTTGTTTAAATTGTGGACTGGTTGGATCTCTGGGAAGTGAAGTTAAAAAACACACCTACAGTGACTTATTGGCTCGGGTGCTGCCAAAGAGAACGAAGTGAAGATCTTTGGGATTATTTCTTTATCTCTGATGCTTTTAGAGTAAATCATTAATGTGCACCGTCCCTTTAAAGAAACCATACATACGCTCTGACAGCATAAAGGAGTGTGTCTTAAACTTTATAGAGAGAAAAGATTTAAACATGTTTTAGACACAGAAAAGTCCAAAATGAGGTGAATTCCTCACGTTTTTTCCCACAATGCAGTGCAGCAGCTCTGACTTCATCCTGCAAACAGCTGAACGAGCTTCGTCCTCTCTGCTTTCCTCCTGCACAAGTCTGGCAGTGTTTTCTGCCTGGAAACCGGTTTTATGGACGGACCGCCTGTGTGTTTTTCTTTTTCCTTTTTTTTGTTTTTTTATTTCACAACCTCGCTGAACTTGAAAATGAAAATGAACTCACGTCACCCTGCCTGCTGCCAGGTCTGCTTTTGTCCCAGTTACTGTCTGAGTCTGACTTTACTCTCTGCAGACGCCTCCAACAGCAGCATGTCGAGCTCATTCACTCTCAATTATGAAGCTGTTATCTGGATCCTGAGAGGAGAGGAGAGGAGAGGAGAGAGGAGAGGAGGAGAGAGGAGGAGGAGGAGGAGAGGAGAGGAGAGAGAGAGAGGAGAGGAGAGGAGGAGGAGAGAGAGGAGGAGAGAGGAGAGAGAGAGGAGGAGGAGGAGGAGGAGGAGGAGAGGAGAGGAGGAGGAGGAGGAGAGGAGAGAGGAGGAGAGAGGAGGAGGAGGAGGAGAGGAGGAGGAGGAGGAGAGAGGAGAGAGGAGAGAGGGAGGAGAGAGAGGAGAGAGGGAGGAGAGAGGAGAGAGGAGAGAGAGGAGAGAGAGAGAGAGAGAGAGAGGAGAGAGAGAGAGAGGAGAGGAGGAGGAGAGAGGAGAGAGAGGAGAGGGGTGTTTTAAGGTGAGCAGGTGATCTGAGGCCGGCTGTGAGAGGAGTTTGAGTCAAACACTGATAGATGAAGCATCACATCACAAATCGAGCTCTTTGTCTGCCTCTATCTCAGACAGGGTGACGTATCACTACCTCCACCTTCCTCCCCCTCCTCCCCCCCTGCTGCTTCATGTCACAGTGATGATGATGGCGGCGGCGGCGGCGGCTCGACCTCCAGCCTCCTGCAGCAGCTTAAAGGGTTAACATGCAGCCACAACAAAGGAGCCGGTGCTGGGCCGGCGTGTGCACGCGTGTGAGGGAACGGGGGAGGACGGGGGAGGGAGGAGGGCTCCGGCTGCCTCCTAGCCCCGCCCTGGACTTCTTTATTGGAGAGGCTGTTTACAACCTCGACGCATAGGAGTCCCCGGGTTCATCTGCCCGGTGGGGCGGGGGTGAGGAGGAGGATGAAGGTGGGAGGGAGCAGAGAGGAAAATGGTACAGGAAGAAGACAATAAGGAAATATGTTGAGGGCCTCCGAGCTGCAGGATCCGAGCTTTTGTTTGTCCCTTTGTTCCCGTCAGGCTCTTCTTTATTTCGCTCTTTGTTTCTGACAGTGTTTCACGTCGCACATGTCCGACTCGCTGCGGCACGTGAAGCCAAGAATGCCCAAAAAAAAAAAAGAAAAGAAAAAAAGCCTGTGGACTTTCCTCTGCTGCACCGAGTGAAGACATGCAGCACGGCGACTTCTGCAGCTTCGTCTGACTCACAGGACAAAAAGTCTTTTACAGTTTTCATCCAAAGTCAGCGTGTCTGTCTGCTGTCGTCTCCTCCACACTGTTTACATTCACATCATCAGATTCACACTGTCAGAGAACCAAAACCACTTCACTCTGCAGATTAGGATTATTTTATTCTCATTATAATCTCCAACCTGACAAATTCACTTAGCTTGTTTGGCATCATAATCACACATTCACATTCGTTTACTGTAAGAAAACCAGCAAGTATTGAGCACATTTCCTCCTAAATGATTATTTTTCTGTCAGCTGGCTAATTGTGTCAGCTCTCATTAGAATATGAGATAATTCACTTGACAACACATTAATTGATGAAGTTCACATTGATTTGTCAGTTCAACAGTAAAACTCGTTTCTTCAGCGTGAGACACAAAAAAAACACTAAATATTCTTTCTCCATTTTATCCTACACGCTTTACATTTCTTACTGTTGTTTCCTGTTTTCATTCTTATGTTGTGACTTCTCTTATTTGATCTTAAAATCATAAAACATCAGGATATTTTTTCTAACAATAAAGTTAAGAAGGTTAACAGACTAATCTTCATAGTGACTGTTAAAGTTTATCTTTAAAATCAGGAAAACAACAGGATCATTCTCATAGAAATAAAAGCTAATGAAGTTAACGCTGATATCTTTATGAATGTCTTATTTTGGTATTGAAATAGATATTTTAAAGTTTGATTTGAAGTTTCAGTATAATAATCGATAATAATCAGTCTCTTATAGATGTTTGTGTACCCGTCGCTCACTCTCGCGCGCGTCCCCGCGTCCCGCCTCGCGCCTCCCAACCTTTCCCCCAGTTCCCGCGCGCGCCGGGTTCAGCGGGTTTACTGTGACACCGCTGACTCCCGGACACGCCCCCCGACAGCCACGCACCCCGCGTCGGACCAATGGCGCGGCGGCCACGTTCCGATCACGCACCGCCTCGCCGCTGATTGGCCGCGGCTCGCTACACCTTTGCGTGTGATTGGCTGCGTGTTACCACCCGCCAGACCGCCCGCACTTTTGTTTCTGTGTTTTTTTCTCTTTTTTCGGCTCCGCTCAGCTGAAGCGGTCTGCTGCCAGAACCCCAGCCCGCTCCGGACCGAGCCCCGGACCGAGCACCGGACCCAGCTCCGGACCGAGCACCGGACCCAGCCCCGGACCGAGCACCGGACCCGAGCCCCGGACCGAGCACCGGACCCAGCTCCGGACCGAGCACCGGACCCAGACCCCGAGCTCCGGACCGAGCACCGGACCCGAGCCCCGGACCGAGCACCGGACCCAGCTCCGGACCGAGCACCGGACCCAGCTCCGGACCGAGCACCTCCGGCCCGAGCTCCGGACCGAGCCCCGGACCTCCGGACCCAGCTGGACCGACCCAGCTCCGGACCCAGACCGGACCGAGACCCAGCTCCGGACCCAGCCCGGACCGAGCCCCGGACCCAGCTCCGGACCAGCTCCGGACCCAGCTCCGGACCCAGCACCGAGCCACCGGACCCAGCTCCGGACCGAGCACCGGACCCAGCTCCGGACCCAGCCCAGCCTGCCCGCCGCTCCGCCGCCTCCACGCCGCGCAGCCTCCCGGCGGAGCCCCTCAGCAGGGTCCGCTCTCCGGCCGCTCCGAGTGTCGCTGCTCCGGAGCTCCGACAGAAAGTTCACACGGTCAGGTCAGCGGACTCCTCTGTTTACATCTATATTATCTATATCTGTTTATCTATTATATCTATATATCTATAGATCTATAGATCTGTACTCGGGCTCGTTTACCTGAGGTGAACCCGGTGTGTGTGTGTGTGTGTGTGTGTGTGTGTGTGTGTGTGTTGCATCCTGAAGTTTATTGATGCTCTGTGCTGATGTTTGTTTGTTTGTTTGTTTGTTTGTTTGTTTTGCTGCTGCAGCAGTTTGTCAGTCAGAGCAGGAGAAATGATCGTTTACAGACTGAACATATTTCTGTCAGTGAGAGCAAACCGATCACACTGATCGATCATTATCGAAGTCTTTGTTGTTGCTGCAGCTTTTATTTACCTGTTAACGCTGTAATGTCAGTCTGTGAGGTCAGAATAACACACTGTGTCACATTATGGAGATTAAAGTTGTAGATGTGATCACCAATCAGTCAAACATGTTTAATCAATGATTATATGAAAGTTCATGCTCATGTCTGTGCAGCTGTAACAATTATTGATCAATCTTGTTAGTTAAGATGACAGATTATTAATATTTGGTGTGTAAAACAGAGAGAAATGTCTCAGTTTAAAAAAAAACATTATTATAAAAGACTAACATATTTATGTTTAAGTGAGCATTTAAAATGGTTTAAAGCAGAAACCAAGCTTCAGAAATGTTGCTCAGTAAATGTCTGTCAGTCACAAAGAAAATATCAGCGTCAGAATCAATAAATCCTGTATCAGTGGACTGATTGGTTGATCAGGTCCAGGCTGGGTTTGTTCATGAAGCTGCAGCTGAGCACAACAAAGAGACGCAGAGAAACACGAGCACAGCAAAACAACAAAAACCAAACCAGGAAAATCACAATCAAAAGGCTGAGGAGGCGTCAGGCCGGATCAATAACCCCCCTCTGGGATAATCAATGTGATGTTGTTCTGTCAGCGAGCAGGTGTGTTGATCAATAACCAATATGATCATAAAATGTGAGGTGAACTGATAAACGTCCCTGCTTTGTTTGCTGTAATCTCATTATGTGTTGCTGTGTGATGTGTTTTGTGATCCTGTGATCCTGTGTGAAATGATGCGAGGTATTGTGTGTGTGTGTGTGTGTGGAAATCACAGCGCCTGAGTGTGTGTGTGTGTGTGTGTGTGTGTGTGTGTGAGGTGTGTGTGTGTGTGTGTGTGTGTGAGTGTGTGTGTGTGTGTGTGTGAGTGTGTGTGTGTGTGTGTGTGTGTGTGTGTGTGAGTGTGTGTGAGGTGTGTGTGTGTGTGTGAGTGTGTGTGAGTGTTGCAACAGATTGACTTTGTTTTCTCCAACTATACTTCCTGTTGGGAGCTTCCTCTCTCTCTCTCGGGGTGAGTCGGGGCATGGTAGGGGCATGAGGGGGTGGGGGAGGGCAGGGGGGGGCGGAGCTAGTTGGGGTTTTTTGCAGTTGGGGTTTTGGTGTGGGGGGGTTAATATCTGGCACGCCACCTCCCACCTCCCGTCATCTATTCTGGGTGCAGGGAGGTTCCCAGGTGTCTCGGCTGGGTGTACTCTCTCTGCTCTCTTCTCTCTCTCTCTCTCTCTCTCTCTCTGGGCACTCAGTACTCTCTCTCTCTCTCTCTCTCTCTCTCTCTCTCTCTCTCTCTCTCTCTGCCTCTCTCTCTCTCTCTCTCTCTCTCTCTCTCTCTCTATCTATATATCTAGGTCTCTCGCCCCTCGCTCGCCCTCCCTCCACCCTTCCTGTACGTGCAGCAGCTGAGCAGATGCCAGCCCCCCCTCTCCCGCTCAGTCTCCCCCCGCCAAAATTTATTTATTTTTCAAGTGTCATTTTTCACCCACCCCGGGTGCTGCTGGTAAATGAGCACTCTAACGTTTTTAATGTTATTATTATTATCATTATTATTATTATTATTATTATTATTACCGCTCAGGAGGAAGCAGTGACATCATTGGTAATTAGACGGGCGGTGTGCGATTTCATTCCCAAAGGAAAAGAGAAAGAAAGAAAAAAGGAGTCCAGCTGATGTCCCGTTATGGAAGTTACAGCAGATGGCTCGGTGAACGTTTTGCATCCCTGCTGCTGACAGTTTTTCAGGTCATTAGAGAAAGAACAGTTTCTTACCTGGAAGACATTTTGAATCATGTCCAGAAAGCCATTTGGGGTCCCAGCCTTTATTTGATTTTGGTGTGAAAGGAAAAACAAGAAACTTTTATTTGTCTCAAAAAAATTATTCGTCATTGTTGTTATCATAAGGAAACTCAGCCAAACGCATTCGACATCCCAGCTCATAATTAAAACAAGGCTCTCTCATCGTGTTAAAATCAACCTGTTATATTCAGACAAATGATCATAAAAACAAGATGCTAAAAAAAAAAGGAGTAAAAACAAAACTGATTTTGGATCCTAAACTCATTCTTTAAGCCGTGGTAAAGATGCTTGTTGATCTTATTAGCTGAACAATTGACTCATCGGACACAAAGGAACTTTAAAACAGCACTGTAGAGCAGAGACCAGCAGTTTGAAACTAAGCAAAACATATTTTGGATCCAAATCATCGAGTTATATTTTAAATGGACACTGTTTAAAATCTTTTTAGCTGAAAAATCAAACACAACATATTTTATAAGTGGAAGACTTAATTGGCATCCTTCCGTATATTCACAGTCATAAAATTTAGGTTGTTTTGTGTTCATATTGAACAAAGCAGAACATTAGAGGACACATTTGGGATTCCAACTCATTTACATTTGCTGGTTTACATGGGCAAATGAAACTTGATTTGTGGACATAAACAACATACAGCAGGGTTTTCATATTTTTGTATTTCTTTTCTGTTTGTGATGACGTTTTAAAGCCGATTTCTGACCTCACCCCGTTAATCACATAAAACCTGCAACCTGACACGTCTAACAGTGAGATCCTGGAGTCAGCACGCTTAAAACACGCTTCAGTTTCACCTCAGTGACTGAGTGTATCTCAAAGAACTAAAAGTTTAACAGATCATTTCATTTTTCAAACCCTACAACATGTATATATAGGAAACATATGAGTTTTACGGAAGCAAAATGGTGCCAAATGTACTGTACTCTGAGTCTGTTATTGTTGTTATTTAAAACATGGAAAATAATGTGACTGATAGTTGGTATCATTATTTTACTTTGATGCATACTGATCCCGTTTATTTTAAATTCTGATTGTCGTCATATTTAAGTGAGTAAAATAAAATAATAGAAGCATCTTTTGGCCTCCTGGTTCTCCTCAGGTGGACCGTATGGACGGCCGGACAGTGACGACCATGGAGCTGAAGTCGTGCATTGAGTACCACGACCTGGAGGCCGCCGAGGCGCTCGTCAGCATGAGCTTCTGGGGTCATAGGTCGCACAAGCCCCGCCCACTCACTCCCACCTCCGACTCCTGTGACTCCATCCATCTCCATCCGGAGGGGGGGGACACTCCCAAAGACCTGATCGCTCTGTCCTCACTGGTAGGAAACATATTTATGTCTGTCTGAATAATTAACACGAAGAAAAAGAGGAATGAAATCAAACAGGAAATGACCATTGTTTGTGAAATAATATTGTTATGTTATCATTTTTAGCTGATGTTTCAGTAAAAAGTAATAAAGTAATAAAAATAAGATAATGATAAATGGAAAAGAATTTGTCTATTTTCATCATCAAATAATCTGCTGCTTATTTTGTGGACCATGATGTCTTTAAAATATCAGAAAATAGTGAAAAATGTTGTGTAACCCCAAAATATTAAATTTATCATCACAACTGAATAAGTGGAGCCGAAGTTTTCTGTTGAACGATTGATTGATTGATCAAATAGCTGGCTTCAATAATCAGTGGCACATCGACGCTGTTTGATAATCGCCTGTCTGGTTTTCTCCCTCAGTGTATGACTCCACCTCACAGTCCGAGCTTCGCCGAGGCCTCCACCACCGCTGTCCTGACCTCCACCTCCACTCTGAACCCCACCTCCCTCTTAGCATGCCCTGGCCCCACCCACCTCTGCGACTCCCACACCTGCCTCCCACCACCGCCCTCCTCTTCCTCCACCTTCCCCTCAGAGACCTCAGCACCTCAGACAGAGTCGTCCTGTGCAGCACCGCCCAGCAGAGCGATGGCCACCAGCGTCATCCGACACACCGCCGACCGCCTCAGCGTCCCTCTGCCTCCCCCCGCCACCACCCAGCCAACAGAAACCTCCGTGCCGCCTCAGCCAGAGACACTTCCAGAGGAGGACGGCCCTCCTCCGTCTCCTGAATGCCCGTCTGCTCCTCCCACCTCAGCGTCATCTCCTCACTCCTTGCCGCTGTCTTCCTCCTCCTCTTCTTCCTCTTCGGTCTCTTCTTCCCCGGTCCTCTGCCAGGTTTTCCCAGTGAGCAGCCGGACGGGGATGATCTCCGCCTTTGTCCAGGCTCCGGTTCAGGTGCAGACTCAGGCGGGGCCCAAGCCCATCCTGCCGCAGAGTCCTTCCAGTTTCGCCCAGCCTCTGCTGGTGGGGTCCGTCCGCCGTGCCACAGGGCACCGTGATGTTCGTGGTTCCCCAGCCGGCCGTCTCCCAGTCGCCACAGGGCCCGCAGACCGTCATGACCCTGGGCAACACCAAGCTCCTCCCCCTGGCCCCGGCCCCTGTTTACATGCCGACCGGAGCAAGCGGCGGCGCCTGCATAGCCGCAAGCCGACTTCTCCCGCAGACGAAATTATGTCTGCAATTTCCCCGGCTGCAAGAAGACCTACTTCAAGAGCTCCCACCTGAAGGCTCACCTGCGAACACACACCGGTGAGACTCTAGGGGGGTCCAGGTGCTCTGACCACTGACCTCCTGACTGTTATTTGCATGTGAACTTTATGATCCGAGAGCTTTAAAGAGTTCACTAACAGTCCGTCCTGTCTTGTTCTGCAGGTGAAAAGCCGTTCAGCTGTCACTGGGAGGGCTGCGACAAAAAGTTTGCCCGCTCCGACGAAGCTTTCCCGCCACCGCCGGACGCACACCGTAATGGCGAGAAGAAGTTCGTCTGCAACGCGTGTGTGACCGGCGCTCATGCATGCGCAGCGACCACTTGACCAAACACGCCCGGCGGCACATGACCACCAAGAGGATGTCCTCATGGCCTGCCGAAACCCGAGACCTCAACAAAGTGGCCCTGCCGAAGGGCCAAAACAGAGGCCCCGCACTTCCTGTCGGCATGCTGGTCCCCACAGCCAACTAACAGACTCATTCAGGGGCCTCAGGGCCAACTCAGGACCCTGGGGGGGCGACCGCCAGCCAGACTCTTGCAGCTCAAACTGTGACTGGTTGTTTGAATCAGCTGCACATCAGGAGGATTTTCTACGAATCCGCCTCTGCTGGTCACTGAGCTCCGGCTGCGTTTACACGAAGTCATTAAAGATGTTAAACACGTTACTGTGGCACGAAACCAGCAACAGACTCACTGCGTTTCTTTTGGATCTGATTTAGTTTTTATTTTGATGTCGTGCAGGTGGACAGACGTCCGAACTGAAGACAGAGCAAACCCAGCAGCGACCCCTTAAGGCTGAAATGTTCATTACACTCCAGAAAACGTAACTGTTCTTAGTACTAAGGTTGATCTGCGGGTGTCACTAGAGGAAAAGTTAAAGGATCAGCAGAGTTCATCCTCTGTGGATCATAAATATCTGCACCAAATTTCATTTTATTAATGTGCATACAAACATTATGTGTTTACTGTGTTCATTAAAGTCAAAGTAAATCTAGTTTATCATATTACAGGATGTGTTTGATCATCAAAGAGCACAAGTTTCAGTATTTCAAAGGTGTTTTAAAGGTTTATAATTAAAGTGTCACTTCGTATTTCAAGTCTGTCTTTTAATATAAACAGTGTTGAAATCTTTGTTGCCCAAATTAAATTTCCCACTACAGTCAGAAGAAAGAATATTCACGCCACAGTAATTCAGATTATAGATGAAGGTGTTTAAATAATCAGAGTATTGCTGTAATTTAAGTAAAATGAAGATGTAGACGGAGTCGGAGCAGCCAGTGGAGGACAGCGAGTTTCCCGGCCCGCTCAGGACATTTTATTCTCACCAACCACAAATTCACCGGAGGAGGAAGAGGAGGACACGAAGGTGACAGGCTGCTATTCATCCACGGACAGAAACCAACAAAAACCTGACATTGCACTGGATTTTTTAATCTTGCTTGTTTTTGTACTCTCTCCGTGTATAATCATGTTTACTTCATGTGTAAATGTCACGTTTAGCGAAATGTATGCACTCTTTTTATTTTTGCCAAAGCCTCTGTATTGTGCTTCTGTTATTAGCCTATTTCCGTTTGTTTGTCTGTGACTGTAAATATTGTAAATATATTGATATCGATATTGAATGTTACGTGTATTCAATCTGCATTTATTGACAGTACGAGTTATTGATATTTTAAAAATGTCAGTGGACAGTATTCCTCACTGTGATACTACCTACTATCTTTGCTTTACACATTATTATTATTATTTAATAAACATTTGTTGAGGAAAAAGTGCTGTTTTTGATAGCTTGATTTGGCCCATAGTGTAGCCAGTAAGAAAATACCTCATGTTATTAAATGTTATTCTTAATAATAACAGCTTATATCGGAATAATCCCATTTCTGAACATTTGCCTGTAAGCGATGGTGAAGAATATGGCTTTTATAATAAAAATTTACCACAAACATAAGTGTTAATTTGTTCTTTCTCACTGGACTTCTCTTCATCACAAAATATTATGTTTGATATTTTGGGGCATTTTGAGGAGCAATAAATGGAAAATTAGCATGATTGCTCAGATAATTTAGTTTTCTTGTTGATCATAAGATAAAAACCTTTAGTTTGAACAGAAAAGTTAAAGTAATCCTCCGGAGTTGTCAGGATATGGTTAGTGTAGTTCAGCATACAGACCTGAAACAGGTGGCAACAGCTAGCCTGGATCTATTCAAAGTTAAAATGTAGGTAAATTGAATTTTGGCTAATTAGCCAGACATAGAAGACCCAGAATCTGCAGTACAGCACTACTAAGTAACTAAGTAAATTTGCTCGAGTACTGTAGTTAAGTATGGCTTTAGGTTACTTGTACTTTACCAGTTACTACTTTATGCTCCTTTACACTTCTACTTCACCACATCAGAGAAAAATATTGTACGTTTTCTTCACTACATTATTTTAGTTACTTTACACATTCTGTTTAACAATACAAAACATAATCAATAACTTATGATATTATTAGATCAATAAGGAGTTTATTGGTCTTTCTACCCAGCATTTTATAAAGTAATATAAAAAATACATGTGGATAAATCAGAATGAGCTTCACCTTCACCAGCTACACATCAATAATTATTATCCAACAATATCACATATATGACTGTGCATCATGAGCACTTAGTTTACTTTGATGTGGGACTTTAACGTGTAACAGAGTATTTCAACGCTGTGGTATTACTACTTTCATTAACTATATATTTCAGTTTAAGATAACAAAGCACAGAAGAATAAATGACCGTGAGGCTTTGAGGATGTAAACATCAGTCAAAGTTGAAGTGTTTTATTGGACAGAACAGTGTGATGTGTTTGTCATGATATATATCTGAATGTATTGTGAGTGTTTTTGTGTTGTCTCGTGTGTTTTAGGGTCATCCATGTGACCCCGCTCGGGGTCATTCGGGTTTCTTTATATAAACACAACATTGTCCCCTATATGAAGTTTCTGCTCGACGACAGCGCGCCTCTTACGTGTTCACTTATACAACCGCAGCTCCGAGCGCGCCACCCGGTAACAACGATCATCCAATCAGCAGCCAGACCTCAGGGGGTGTGACCAATGAGAGAGCACGACGGCGCGCCAGAGGGCTGCGTCAGCGGCTGAGCAGGTACCCGCCCACTCGCCTTACTGACCGACATTCAGCAGGAGCCAAAGAAAACGAAAAAAAGAGAAAGACAAACGACGTCAGGAGTCTGAAAAGGAGCAACAGCGACACCCTGCGTCGGGAGGTGGTACTGCAGCACACTGAACCACAGTACTTTATCAATATGAGAGCGTATCAATATTATAGCAGTATTTTATCAACACATCAATATCATATGCATTTTAAAGCAATATTACATCATTATAACACTGTATTAGCATGGAAACAGTATACTCAAAAGTCATAAGTTCAAAATGTTGAATAACATAGAAATACAATAGTAAAGACAAAATTAATAGAACATTAACTGGAAATACCAATAGTAAATATAGTCATGGGGAAGAATAATTATTATTATATTATTGTGATATAATTATTGAGGATAACAGATACAGCTGGAAATCATCTTCTAATTAGAAATAATATTTTATTCATGTATTTATTTTATAAATTAAGAAAAAAGTAATATCTCAACACCTGAAACTATTTCACTGCACTCATCTTGTACATAAACACAATCACATCCCAAGAAAAGAGAAATATATGGAGAAATATTTTTAAAAAAAAAGAGAGAAAAGGGAAACCGAGTCCTTTCTTCTTCTTTGGTTCTAATGTTATTGTTTTATGATGTCGCAGTTTGAGACAGGCTCTGGGTTTATTATTATTATTGTAATTTACTACGATCAAGCATCATTATGACGTGTTTTTACAGTTCACCTTCCCGCCGCCAGGTGGAGACTGTTGACCTACATTCAATGTGTTATTGCTTTTCCAGCAGCCAATCAGAGCGTTCCCAACCGGAAACAGCTGATCAGCCACCTTCTTCTGTTCCGAGGGAAAATGAAGAGATTATTGATCAAGCTTCGATCAAGTGAAAGGTACAATACATAATCGATAATGAGATCAGGATGAGACTTTAAAGGTGTTTATAAAGTGACGGCTCGTGTTCCTTTAATGTCGAACCCTCACACAGAACGTTCTCTTTAGAACGTGAGATGATGAAACTCTTTTGGCGCTAAACTGTCGCCTTTAGATGACACCAAACAAACGGCGGGAAACAGAAGAAATAAACACAATAAAAGTCTAATATGAAGTGAAATAAAACAAGATTCCTATCAGATACGCACTATAACAATCATATCAGTAATAACACACCACAGAGCCGTTTACACAGACACTGTCCGCTTTGAATGAACAAACAGAAGCTGATTTATGAACTCATTCACGATTAAATTTAAACGTAAAGCTTTTAAAAAGTTCGTTCAAAGAACTAAATTCATCAGTACGGAAGTCGGTGTTGGTGTTTTCAGCCTCAGTTCATCTTTATTTGTCAGCAGCAGTTTAACACGGACCGTCAGACTCTCAGACTGACTGGTTGTTTGAATCAGCTGCACATCAGGAGGATTTTCTACGAATCCGCCTCTGCTGGTCACTGAGCTCCGGCTGATCTGATTTAGTTTTTATTTTATTTTCAGTGAGGACAGAAAATATCTGCGCGTTTAGTTTTTATTTTATTTTCAGTGAGGACAGAAAATATCTGCGCGTTTAGTTTTTATTTTATTTTCAGTGAGGACAGAAAATATCTGCGCGTTTAGTTTTTATTTTATTTTCAGTGAGGACAGAAAATATCTGCGCGTTTAGTTTTTATTTTATTTTCAGTGAGGACAGAAAATATCTGCGCGTTTAGTTTTTATTTTATTTTCAGTGAGGACAGAAAATATCTGCGCGTTTAGTTTTTATTTTATTTTCAGTGAAAACAGAAAATATCTGCGCGTTTAGTTTTTGTTTCGTAAACTCATTTTAGCGGTTTTGTAACGTGGCTCTCGCGCAGTTTTGTAACTCCTCGCGGACAAAGACGTTTGAATCTCGCGCAGCTGTCCGGGCGGCACGTGACCGCGGCTCTGCTCCTGATTGGCTCCGGCGCGGCGTCAGTTTAAAGAGCCGCCTCGAGCTGCGCTCCTATTGGCCGGCCGCGTTCTAGCGCCAACATTTCAATAAAAAGGCTCGCGGACAGCAGCGGCCGCTCCAGTGTCGCTGCTCGCGCGCGTTTTTGCCTCCAAGTTTTGCTTTGCGCACTCTGTGTGTTTGTTTGCGCACTTTGCGTGTTTGTTTGCGCACTCTGTGTGTTTGTTTGCGCACTTTGCGTGTTTGTTTGCGCACTTTGCGTGTTTGTTTGCGCACTCTGCGTGTTTGTGAAGGGAGAAAGTGAAGATGTCCGCCCGCTCTCCGCTCTCCGTCCGCACCGAGAGCAGCCTGCGCGCTCAGATCAGCAACATGTCGCTGGACAAAGAGAACACGGTGAGACTTTCACAATAAAGCCGCTCTTTCACAGTAAAGCTCGGGCCCGACGCTTCCTGCCGCCTCGGCTCGGTTAATCTGGATCTCAGATGAAACGCGTTAATCCGCCGCACGCGCAGATTTTAATCCGACGTGTTGTTTGTTCTCTGACGACATTTTGTCTTTTCTCTTCCAGCCGCCGAGCCTGAACGCGACCCGCATCCTGGCCTCGAAAACGGCGCGGAAAATCTTCGACGAGCCGGCGGTGAGTCCAGATGTGCTGGAAGCTTCCGCACTTTGTATCGATCACTGATCAGCAGATCGCTTTCTGATCAGACTCTGCGATCAACACTTTGGGCTGTTTGTTGGCCCGTGTGGCGCCTAAAATGTCTTTCTGGTCTCGCCAAATAATCGATCAGCTGCTCACATCAGCCTCATCAATATAATGATTGATCAGCTGCTCACATCAGCCTCATCAATATAATGATCGATCGGCTGCTCACATCAGCCTCATCAATATAATGATCGATCGGCATGCTCACATCAGCCTCATCAATATAATGATCATCGGCTGCTCACATCAGCCCATCAGATCACATCCTCATCATCATATAATGATCGATCGGCTGCTCACATCAGCCTCATCAATATAATGATCGATCGGCTGCTCACATCAGCCTCATCAATATAATGATCGATCGGCTGCTCACATCAGCCTCATCAATATTAACTGCTCTTATTGGCTGTTTATTGATTAACTGATCAGAGAGTTTTTAAAGTTCATAGACTTGAAACAAAAGTCTGCTTTTCTATTGATCTTTGGTTATTATCAGACTCTGTCATGATGCTGATTATCGTTTATAGATTATAATGTTTTTAAGTCAGGCTGCACACAGTGATCAGTTTTGTTATTGATCCATCTGTAGAGTATGGATAGTTTGGTCTGCACAGCGTGATGAATAGCAGTCGCTGTTGACCAGAGAAACGTCTGCAGACTGTTTAGTTGGATTCAGTTTGTATGACGGGGATATAAGTTATCTAAAACCGGAGCTGTGATTGATCCTCGATCAATAAAGTGACTTTAAAACGTCATCGGCGGTCCGTAAACGTGGACTGACGCTTGTTTTATTTTGTGTTTCAGCCCAAAGCCGTGAAGAAGAGCAGCAGCGAGGAAGAGGAGCCGCTGCTGAAGGAAAACCCTCGTCGCTTCGTCATCTTCCCCATCCAATACCACGACATCTGGCAGATGTACAAGAAGGCCGAGGCGTCTTTCTGGACGGCCGAGGAGGTACGTCGATCCATTGATCTTTGATTTGATCGGCTTTATTTAGAGAGCACGTTTCAAACCGCAGACAGAAGCATCAAAAGTAAAACAAGCAGGAGGTCATCGTGAGAAAAACACGAGATAAGAAGGTTTTACATTTATAGAAACGTGAGAAGATAAAACAGGAATTACAATCGTAGAATAAGATGAGAAGAACGTGTTACTAAAAAGAGAGAATACAGATTGTAAAATAAGAGATTAGCAGGTAATCCCACACTTTAATCTAAAAGTAAAGAACAAAGCAGTATTGAGTGTTTTTTAAAGAGCTGTGAGTTTAGCAGGACTCGCTGTGCTCTCAGAGACGAGTCCTTCAGTTCAAACTGTCTGAATGTAAAAGCTTCTGAGCACGTGATGCCGCCCTCTGGCTGTCCGTGGTTTTAACGTCTGCTCTGTTCAGGTGGATCTGTCCAAAGACCTGCAGCACTGGGAGTCTCTGAAGGACGAGGAGAGGTACTTCATCTCTCACGTGTTGGCTTTCTTCGCCGCCAGCGACGGCATCGTCAACGAGAATCTGGTGAGGACGCCCCCGCGTCGACGCGCTGTTTATTTCCTGCCTGTTTTTGTCTTCAAGGCGACACGCTAAATGATTTACATCGACGTCAGCTGGCAGTTTGATCAGATCGAACTTCAGGCAGGTCCGATCACACCGTACGATCAATCTGGTTAATAATTCACACGATCCGTAAAACTTCACTAAAAGAAATATTAGTTTGTCTCATGTAGCAAAAGCCGACGTCCTCGTTTGACTTCTGTCATGTTAATAATTATTTTATCATCTCAAAAGAATCAAAGTCTCATGTTGAGAATCTGCAGCCTTCAGATATTTGTAATAAAAGACTCAAACGAAGAATCTGTGATGAAAATAATCATTTTTCTTTTGAGGGATTAAACATTGACGTTTTCTCTGTGACCACCAGGTGGAGCGCTTCACACAGGAAGTGCAGGTGACGGAGGCCAGGTGTTTCTACGGTTTCCAGATCGCCATGGAGAACATCCACTCAGAGATGTACAGCCTCCTCATCGACACCTACATCAAGGACCCCAAAGAGAGGTGAGGCGGGCTCTGCTGGTCTGTGGCCGGGCTCTGCTGGTCTGTGGCCGGGCTCTGCTGGTCTGTGGCCGGGCTCTGCTGGTCTGTGGCCGGGCTCTGCTGGTCTGTGGCCGGGCTCTGCTGGTCTGTGGCCGGGCTCTGACGGTGTGTTTAATGACCCACAGAGAATACCTGTTCAACGCCATCGAGACTCTGCAGTGCGTGAAGAAGAAGGCGGACTGGGCCATCAACTGGATCGGCAACAAGAACGCCAACTACGGTAAGCGGACTGAGCGTGACCCCGCGTGACGTCCCCGTTCCCGATCGATGGGCGTTGATATTGATCTTTCTCTGGTATTGATTGTTTCCTGCAGGAGAGCGCGTGGTGGCCTTCGCTGCCGTGGAGGGAATCTTCTTCTCCGGTTCCTTCGCCGCCATCTTCTGGCTGAAGAAGCGAGGCCTGATGCCCGGCCTGACCTTCTCCAACGAGCTCATTAGCAGAGACGAGGTGAGCGCCGCCCATCGTATCACCCATCAAAGATCAATGATCAGCTTCATCTGGTGATCCAGTATGAACCAGTTTGAGTCTGTTTCTGCTTTCAGGGTCTGCACTGTGACTTCGCCTGTCTGATGTTCAAACACCTGCTCAACAAGCCGTCGGCAGAAACCGTCACCAGCATCATCAAGAACGCCGTGGAGATCGAGCAGGTCGGTCCTCAGCACATCCTGTCTGCTTTCTGCTGGTCTCTGTGGTCTCTCTTTGGTCTCTCCCGGTCTCACTGGTCTCTCGTTGCTGCAGGAGTTCCTGACGGAGGCTCTGCCGGTGAAGCTGATCGGGATGAACTGTGAGCTGATGAAGCAGTACATCGAGTTTGTAGCCGACAGACTGATGCTGGAGCTCGGCTTCACAAAGGTAACCACGCCCCCCCAGAGTGTGGGCTGATGGGAGGGATTATTGAGTAGATCAGGATCAGGTCCTTGGTGGACCAGCAGCCTCGTTTATAATTGTTGTTTACACTCAGACGAAGCCATACGCCTCTTTGTCAGCAAACTATCACTTTGTAGATTTCTGAAAACAGACTGTTCGACCACAGTAACTCTGAGTCGTGTTCAAACACAAACCGGACAAATAAAGTGACTCTCTGATGGCAGGAAGGTGAAACAGTGTGAAGATGAGATGATTTTGTACAATCAAAGAAAATAATCATGCTCAAATGTCACATGATTTTCAAAACATGCAAGAGAAGATAAAACGTGATTGCAGGAATTAAAATGATGGAATAAGAGTAATAATCCAGATTCTGAAATAAGACTTTCATCCACACTTTAAACGAAAAGTTCGACGCCGATTGGATCAGGGTCCGGTCTGAGGTGGATCAGGGTCCGGTCTGTGATGATGAGAGGCGCAGGGGTACGGACCTCAGCCAGTGATGGGGGCTGAGTGCTGCTGCTGCGCTCTGATTGGAGGACGAGTTGTTCACTGACGGACCAACAGCAGCACGAGACAGACGCCTGACTGAACAGACCGCCTGATACTACAGTACTACTCTCTGATACTACAGTACTACTCTGATGCTGCAGTATTACTCTGATGCTGCAGTATTCTCTCCTCAGTGGTCTGATATCAGACTTTGATTTTCTTTTGGTCGTTCGAACGTTCGTTTTTCTTTCTGCGGTTTCAAACTCTGGTGGAGCTGCTGAGTGTTTGGTGTCCTGTTACCACGGCGACCGTCTCCAGAGGTTAAAGGGGGTGTTGTGAAATGTTTGAAGTGAAATGTGAACAAGGCGTCGGGAGAGTAACGTGAGCTGTGATGTGTCTGCAGATCTACCGGGTGGAGAACCCCTTCGACTTCATGGAGAACATCTCTCTGGAGGGAAAGACCAACTTCTTTGAGAAGCGAGTGGGCGAGTACCAGAGGATGGGCGTGATGTCCGGCCCCACAGACAACACCTTCAGGCTGGACGCCGACTTCTGAGGACGCCCCGACCCTCGCTCCACACTCCCCCTGCAGGGGGTGACAAAAACTGAGGTGCAGTTAACCTTTAAGTGACGACACTTGAACGATCTGTGCAGGTAGAAATCCTCGTCTGTTCAGACAGCGGACTCTTCCTCAGGTGACGGCTGCTTAGGTGCTAATAAGAAACTAATAAATGAACTTTCCAGCCAATCGGACGATAACAGCACTGCAGAGATCAGATTATCTGCTTAACTGCTGAGAGTTTAAACCCATCAGCAGTTATCCAGTCTGTACACTTTGAACCGGGTTTTATTTTACTTTGTAAACTAACTTTATAGTTATATTATCTGCTCTTATGTTTTTATATTGACCATGTTTTAGGTATTTGTGTAATATGTACAGTTTGTTTTAATAAAGTGAAGTACTGTATGTACAAGACTTACTGATGCACATTTCTGCATGTCCACATTCTGGGAACATGTGAGTTACTGAGTTTTACAGGAGCTGGAAATTGCATTTTGTTTCCTTTGGACAGAGCCAGGCTAACGGTTTCCCTCTGTTTCCAGTCTTTATGCTAAGCTAAGCTAACCAGCTGCTGGCTGTAGCTTCATGTTTACAATCTGAATCAGGAAGAAGTTTCACTAAATGTTGATCTGTCCTTCTATAATCTGCATAACACAGTAAAATAATTATAGGTCCTCTGCAGTTATTCTGATAATGGATTGAATAAAAGAGAAGAAAGGAAAGGAAGAGAGGAAAATTAAAGTGCATGTCTGGTATAGAATTTAATAATAAAACTTTAATAATAATAAAACATATTAATAATAAAACATATGAAGTAAAAATAATCCTGATTATTCCTGCTGTGTAAAATGAAACCAAACAACTTAAAGGGAAACATTACAAATAAAGTTATTCCGATAAAGTGTAGTAAGGAACATTTCAATATTTTAACTCCATCTCAGAGGTAAATATAGTATACTGCTCAAAAAAATAAAGGGAACACTTAAACAACACAATGTAATTCCAAGTCAATCACACTTCTGTGAAATCAAACTGTCCACTTAGGAAGCAACACTGATTGACAATCAATTTCACATCCTGTTGTGCAAATGGAATAAACAACAGGTGGAAATTATAGCAATTAGCAAGACACCCCCAATAAAGGAGTGGTTCTGCAGGTGGTGACCACAGACCACTTCTCAGTTCCTATGCTTTCTGGCTGATGTTTTGGTCACTTTTGAATGCTGGCGGTGCTTTCACTCTAGTGGTAGCATGAGACGGAGTCTACAACCCACACAAGTGGTTTCAGGTAGTGCAGCTCATCCAGGATGGCACATCAATGCGAGCTGTGGCAAGAAGGTTTGCTGTGTCTGTCAGCGTAGTGTCCAGAGCATGGAGGCGCTACCACAGGAGACAGGCCAGTACATCAGGAGATGGAGGAGACGTGGAGGAGGCCGTAGGAGGGCAACAACCCAGCAGCAGGACCGCTACCTCCGCCTTTGTGCAAGGAGGAACAGGAGGAGCACTGCCAGAGCCCTGCAAAATGACCTTCCAGCAGGCCACAAATGTGCATGTGTCTGCTCAAAGCGGTCAGAAACAGACTCCATGAGGGTGGTATGAGGGCCCGACGTCCACAGGTGGGGTTTGTGCTTACAGCCCAACACCGTGCAGGACGTTTGGCATTTGCCAGAGAACACCAAGATTGGCAAATTCGCCACTGGCGCCCTGTGCTCTTCACAGATGAAAGCAGGTTCACATTGAGCACATGTGACAGGACGTGACAGAGTCTGGAGACGCCGTGGAGAACGCGTTCTGCTGCCTGCAACATCCTCCAGCATGACCGGTTTGGCAGTGGGTCAGTAATGGTGTGGGGTGGCATTTCTTTGGGGGGCCGCACAGTCCTCCATGTGCTCGCCAGAGGTAGCCTGACTGCCATTAGGTACCGAGATGAGATCCTCAGACCCCTTGTGAGACCATATGCTGGTGCGGTTGGCCCTGGGTTCCTCCTAATGCAAGACAATGCTAGACCTCATGTGGCTGGAGTGTGTCAGCAGTTCCTGCAAGACGAAGGCATTGATGCTATGGACTGGCCGCCCGTTCCCCAGACCTGAATCCAACTGAGCACATCTGGGACATCATGTCTCGCTCCATCCACCAACGCCACGTTGCACCACAGACTGTCCAGGAGTTGGCGGATGCTTTAGTCCAGGTCTGGGAGGAGATCCCTCAGGAGACCATCCGCCACCTCATCAGGAGCATGCCCAGGCGTTGTAGGGAGGTCATACAGGCACGTGGAGGCCACACACACTACTGAGCCTCATTTTGACTTGTTTTAAGGACATTACATCAAAGTTGGATCAGCCTGTAGTGTGTTTTTCCACTTTAATTTTGAGTGTGACTCCAAATCCAGACCTCCATGGGTTAATAACATTTGATTTCCATTGATAATTTTTGTGTGATTTTGTTGTCATTCAGATCTAGGATGTGTTATTTTAGTGTTTTTTTGAGCAGTGTATTTTTACTGCATCAGAGGTAAATATAGTATTTTTACTGCGTCAGAGGTAAATATAGTATTTTTACTCCATCAGAGGTAAATATAGTATTTTTACTCCATCAGAGTAATATAAATATAGTATTTTACTCCATCAGAGGTAAATATAGTATTTTTCCTGCTCTCCGGTTTGTCTGACAGCTTTAGTTTCTTTCCAGATGACAGTTGTTCATCCTTCCTGTCCAGTGAAACCCTGGTATCTCCAGATGTGTTGATGTTGAGTGTTTGTGATAAACTGAAGGATGAAGTCTTCCTTTATGTGTTGAGAAAATTCTCCTCCTTGTCTTCTTATTTGTCTTTTTTTCTGTTCTCGCATAAAGACAAAGTTAATTTTAAATCATCTGCAGCACAAGTTTAATTCAATAAGAATAATTCAATAGAGTAGGACTGTCCGGGTGGAGCATCTTTATTGGAGTCATGAGACTGGACCAGGACCTCCTCCAGACCAGGACCCGGACAGCTCCGACCTCACCTCTGTATTTAATAAGAGGAAAACACCTGGAGCTTCTGATCAGTTTGATCGTGTTCTGATAGGATTTATTGATCAAGGCTGGGCTTCTCCTTGCTGACGTCATCCTCGGTGACGTTGATACGGAAGTAAACAAAAGTCCAGACTCACTTCCTCCAGCTGGTTTTCAGTTTTTGCTCCAAAATGTCTGTTTCTAACCCAAAACAAACGTTTTTAAACCCGGTAAGAAGCTTCCTGTTTGCCTGATCTCAGGTTTTATTACATTATTCATTTAATATTTGACTTAAATGTAAGTATTTAACGTCTCTAAGGTTTGTTAGCATGTTAGCTTAGCTCAGTTCTGATCAGTAGCTGCACTCATGGATATATAACTAGTTATTTAACGAGATATTTCATCTAAAATATATCTAAAGGTCTCTTTTTTAAGGACTTTTACTTCTTCTGCTGCGTTCGGCTCACGATTTCTCCATGAAAAACACTTTATTTTCCGCTCACAAGCTTCGGTTTTGTTAATTAGACTCTTCCAGTTTGTTTTCCGACTTTGCTTCAGTCGTTTTGTTGGTCACACTTAAAAGATACGAGAGGAAATATTAAAATATGCAGAACTTTAAATGGAGTCTGGCCGTGAGACAAGAAACCATGTTGGATCAGCTGCTGCACGTGAAGTTCTTCATCTTTATGCAAATATATAATAGAAAATATATTTGGAAATAAAATCTTAATTTGACCGTTGAGCACTTTTAATGATTTCAGTGCAGCAGAGAAATAAAAGTGTTCTCTCTAGAAAGTTTGGGTTTATTCAGATTTTAACAAGAATCAGATAAATGTGAAAGTCTGAAGAATACACAGTCTTTGTTGAGATTTTATTATGAAAACCTTCTAAAAATCAACTTCCTGTAGATGTTTTCATACTCAGCTGTGAATCAGTAGATATTTAATCACACAACCAAATGAAATGTAAAAAGAAAAATTATTAAAAGTTATTTTCATTATAAATAACTCTGCGGATCATTTTCTCAATGACCTGATGAAATGATTTGGTCTCCTGTGTCGGTCCTCTCTGAGCTGTCTCTCTTTTCAGGTGATTCCCTTCGCCGGGACCATCCTGGGGGGTTTGTTGCCGGGGGAGATGATCCTCATTCAGGGCTCAGTGCCGTCCGGGGCGGACAGGTGAGCGTAACACCTGGATGAACCTGCCGATCGACGCGTCAGCTGACGTTTGGACAAACGACGCTCAAAGGTGAAAGCCTCACCTGTCGTCCCTCTGCGCTGTCTTGCAGGTTCCAGGTAGATTTGTCGTGCGGCAGCAGCGTGAGGCCGAGGGCCGACGTGGCGTTTCACTTCAACCCGAGGTTCCTGAAGTCGTGTATCGTCTGCAACACGCTGCAGAAGGAGCGCTGGGGCCGAGAGGAGATCCTGTACCAGATGCCCCTCGCTGTCGGAGCCTCGTTCGAGGTCATCATCCTCGTCCTCAAAGACAAATACAAGGTGAGCTGCTGCGACTGACTGATGAACCCACAGAAACGATTCGTATTCACACAGGTCAGATCATCGTTTGGTTTTTAACACGCTTTAAAATGGAACAAGTCCCAGGTCGTTCTTACAATAAGAATAAATAAATACTGTGAACTTTAAATTGAAAAAGTTTCAAGTTTGGCAGGAAAAAACTTAAAATGTGACTCAATATCTGAAACAAAACCTGTCCATAACTTTCACTCACTTTATTCACGTTTCCTCAACGTCAACAGTCATAATCGATTGAAGTGAATGGGACCTTTTGATTACCTATAAAGTATTTCAAACCAACTAACTTTATATAAAGTACTTCACACTAACTGTATATAAAGTACTTCAAACTAACTGTATATAAAGTACTTTAAACTAACTGTGTATAAAGTACTTCAAACTAACTAACTGACTGTATATAAAGTACTTTAAACTAACTGTGTACTTAAATATAAAGTACTTTAAACTGTACTAAACTGTGTATAAAGTACTTTAAACTGTGTATAAAGTACTTTAACTGTGTATAAAGTACTTTGAGCAGTATCATTCTGCTCTAACTTGATGCTTTAGTATGAACAATCTGACAATGTCCTATAGAATCAGATATTATTACTTCATAAAGCTGAGAATATTTCCTGTACTTTTACGTCAGGAAGATTTTAAATGCAGGACTTCTACTTGTAATGGAGTACTTTGCAGTGTTGTACTTGTAGTAAAATATGTGAGTACTTGGTGCAGGTGGCGGTGAACGGAGGTCACGTGTTGGAGTACAAACACCGAGTGGAGCTGGAGCGGGTCGACACTCTGGGCATATCAGGGAAGGTCAAAGTTCAGACTGTCGGCATCCTCCCGAGTTCGGTGAGTCTTCAGATTCTGTTTGGGAGAAAAACACAGTTTGTACTTTTCTGATAAAACCTGTGATGAAGATGAACGAGATGCTCTGGTGTTTTTCAGAGTTCAGTTTCTCCTGCAGCCAGTCTGAGCAGCCTGCACTCGGAGATGAACGTAAGAACGAACAAACTGCCTCAGGAAGGTTTTGAATTCTGTTTCATTTACTGCCATCAGACCTGAAACTGTTGATTATCAAAAAACATGTAATTATCCAACATTTATCAAGTAAGAGCAGCAGACATGTGGAGGCCACAGCTTCTCATGTGAGCATTACTTTACTCAGGATCTCATGGTTACACATCTGTTTTTTAAGGTCAGCACTTGTTGTAATATCTCACATTTGTTGAGCTCAAAATGTCATCAGGTGTTGTGTGTACATCGTCAAAAGTGAAAATACTTATTATATCAGCAAATACTGTCCACAAGGAGAAAAATGCAAACAGAAAACACAGAGGGCCTAAAATGGAGCCCTGTGGCACTCCACAGGTGAGACGTTCAGTTCAGGACGAAGCTTTGCTACAGAAAATCTTTAAAAAGTTTAAACTGAATAGACAAATTTTAAGTTTTTTTTGTTTGTTCCTCCTCCAGCATATAATCTCCTCCTCCGGCGACTTGGTGAGTTTCACCGTTGCATGATGGTTGATGATGTTCAGGTCCATGTTGTTAATGTGTGGTCATGTGATCCAACACTTGATTTTTACATAACTGAGACTTTGGACACGTTTTTCAAGATACCTTTTATGTTTTTTCATTTGTCACCCATTATTAAGACATCAGCACAAACTGGAGACATCACTACAGTTTCTTGGCAAAATTTCACAAAAAGGGTTAGAAAAAAAACAGCAACAACAACTGTTTGCCGCTGTTCATACCTTCTGATTTTGTGAGATTTCTTCAACAATAATTAATCATCAGTCCCATCGGTGGTGCTGCTGACTATCAAATCAAATCTCATTACAGTCTTTAGAGAAATTACAGAGAAAAAAAAACAAACAAATCTTTAATCTTTAATATTTTATAAACCAATAGTTATTCTCTGTCATTTCCATAAAAACATTTGGGTGATTTACCTTAAATGTCTGTGTCCTGGGTGTATGTAGCTGAAAACTCTAAATTTTCTTTCTAAATGAAGCTTTCCCTCTTTTCTCCCAAACTTTTCTGACATTCCCTTGGTCATCATCCGTTCTTTCTGTCTGGTACATTTAATCGCAGACACTTCATCGACAGTACGAGTGTAATTTCAAATAAAACGAGCAGGAAAATGAGCTCAAACATGTCAATGTTAAGCTCTGAAACATTCCCGGCTTCAGTTTTGGGAATTTTCCTATTTTTCAGATTAGATGAAGAAAGAATATCCCCTCTTAGTTCCTACTGTCTTTACCTCTTTATCTTTCCTTGTTTCCTCACTCAGCTGATCTGAGACCTGGTTCAGGTGACTGCTTCTGATCTCCTGTCAAATGAAACCTTGTTTTCTACAGTGTGTTCCCTTCAGAGGTGAGCTGCTTAAAGGACTGAGTGTCGGACGCAGCATTGTTGTTAAAGGAGAAACCAATCAGAAAGCACAAAGGTAAACGAGGCCTCAGCACACCTGTTTGATCTCAGCTCGCTCATCCTGTCGGTTATTTATGAGAACTGACCAAAGTACCAAATCAAAGTGTAACGTGATGTTTGGTCGTCTGTCTGAGTTTGAGCGAGAATCAGATGTTTCTCTGCACTTTCAGCATGTTTCCATCATCTCCTGTTGATTTTCAGCTTCGGTGTGAACTTGCGAGTGTCCAACAGCAGCGACATCGCTCTTCATCTCAACCCTCGTCTGAAGAAACAGGTCTTCATCAGAAACTCCTTCCTGTCTGATTGCTGGGGCCCCGAGGAGACAGAGACGGCCTCCTTTCCCTTCGCTGCAGGACAATACTTCGAGGTAAGACACTACGAGCAGACATCATCTGAAAGTTTAAATACGTGTTAGACTTCCTGTCATTCTTATAGAAAATATAAACACAATCAGCTTTACTATTCTCACTTAACATCATTATCCTTCAGCATAAAGAGATGGTGTTTTTTCTTCGCAGATGATCATCTTGTGTGACTCTCAGCAGTTCAAAGTTGCGGTCAACGGGCTGCACCAGCTGGACTACAAACATCGAGTCCAGGACCTGACTCGCATCAACCAGCTGGAGGTGCTGGGAGACATCAAGCTGCTGGATGTCAAGACCTTCTGACACACTGAAAAAAGTCACATCCTTTATAATCACAAAAATAATTGTCAGACGTTAACAAACATAGAGGGTGAGGTAAAAAAAAAAAAAGAAAGTACATTTATCTCTTTTTGCACACTGTAAAGTTTTTGGAAGCATTATGAAGGAATTTATTATCAACATGTCTTTAAGAATCAAGAATCTTTATTGTCATCATGTTCTCACATATTAATTACAATATTAAGATTGGTGACTTTCAGCTTTAAACATAAATATATGTAAAAATATTTCATATGTAAATAAATATCTAAAGATTTAAAGTATAAATGATCAAATTTAATTTCCCCTTTGAGTTTTTCCTGTCACAAACACCTCAAAATTTGAAGTTGTGAATGAAAGAAGATGTCTGACCAGCCTGAACCAAGTTGCCTTGCAGAAACGTGTCTAACCTTTATCTACTGTTTGTGTCCTCATCGTCCCTCCTGATGCACTTTGTGAAGGTTTTGATTATCAGAATAAATCCTGGGCCTGTTGGCCTGTTTGTGTATAATCAGATTAAATAAACCATATGAAGTTCTGATGACCTCCAGTGTTTAACACAGAACTCTGAGTGTGCAGGTCATTTGTACCTTCTTACATACATACCATCATACACACTTTCAAACATACATACCAATACATACATACCTTCAAATGTACATTCTATCATACCGTCGCACATAAATTCATTTACCTTGTGAGTGTACACCCATACGTTAACACCTTCAGAAATATACGCACATGCCTACATACTCTCACTCGTTTTGTCTTATGGATTTTTTTTTTAAATCACTTACCAGCCTGAACACTTTCATTTATGTGATTTTAATGTTTAATATAATCTCACATTGAACCTTGAAAGCAGCTTCGGTGCAGTGATTTTTGGTCTTTTGAGAAACGGTCTGTTGACTCCCACCAATCTCAACCTGTAATTATTCTACCAGGAAGTTAAAAGTTTTGTCAGCCATCTCAGTGAAAAAAAGTAAATCTTCAAAGTTTGTGTGAAAAATGTGAAACCAAAATTAAAACTGAAATCACAAGAAAACTACAATGAGGTTTCCATTTAGAAACTTTAATTACAAAGTCAGAAGACAACTAAAACTGTACATATTCAACTAACAGTTTTAAAAAGTTTACTTTACAAATAATTTGGACTTTTTATTACAAATAAAAATAATTAATAAAAAATGTAAAAACAAGTCTATTTACAAAGACAGGCTGCACAAAACTGTTAACCAGCTTCCTGATAAGACTGTCGAACGGACACGTTTAACTTCCCAGCATGCACTGGGTGAGAGGTAGAGTCTACAGATTATAGTGTGAGTGCTGTTGTTGCCTTTAACTCGTTGCCCCCTGCAGGCGGAGTGTGGAGCGAGGGTCGGGGCGTCCTCAGAAGTCGGCATCCAGCCTGAAGGTGTTGTCTGTGGGGCCGGACATCACGCCCATCCTCTGGTACTCGCCCACTCGCTTCTCAAAGAAGTTGGTCTTTCCCTCCAGAGAGATGTTCTCCATGAAGTCGAAGGGGTTCTCCACCCGGTAGATCTGCAGACACATCACAGCTCACGTTACTCTCCCGACGCCTTGTTCACATTTCACTTCAAACATTTCACAACACCCCCTTTAACCTCTGGAGACGGTCGCCGTGGTAACAGGACACCAAACACTCAGCAGCTCCACCAGAGTTTGAAACCGCAGAAAGAAAAACGAACGTTCGAACGACCAAAAGAAAATCAAAGTCTCATATCAGACCACTGAGGAGAGAATACTGCAGCATCAGAGAGTAATACTGCAGCATCAGAGAGTAATACTGCAGCATCAGAGTAGTACTGTAGTATCAGAGAGTAGTACTGTAGTATCAGGCGGTCTGTTCAGTCAGGCGTCTGTCTCGTGCTGCTGTTGGTCCGTCAGTGAACAACTCGTCCTCCAATCAGAGCGCAGCAGCAGCACTCAGCCCCCATCACTGGCTGAGGTCCGTACCCCTGCGCCTCTCATCATCACAGACTGGACCCTGATCCACCTCAGACCGGACCCTGATCCAATCGGCGTCGAACTTTTCGTTTAAAGTGTGGATGAAAGTCTTATTTCAGAATCTGGATTATTACTCTTATTCCATCATTTTAATTCCTGCAATCACGTTTTATCTTCTCTTGCATGTTTTGAAAATCATGTGACATTTGAGCATGATTATTTTCTTTGATTGTACAAAATCATCTCATCTTCACACTGTTTCACCTTCCTGCCATCAGAGAGTCACTTTATTTGTCCGGTTTGTGTTTGAACACGACTCAGAGTTACTGTGGTCGAACAGTCTGTTTTCAGAAATCTACAAAGTGATAGTTTGCTGACAAAGAGGCGTATGGCTTCGTCTGAGTGTAAACAACAATTATAAACGAGGCTGCTGGTCCACCAAGGACCTGATCCTGATCTACTCAATAATCCCTCCCATCAGCCCACACTCTGGGGGGGCGTGGTTACCTTTGTGAAGCCGAGCTCCAGCATCAGTCTGTCGGCTACAAACTCGATGTACTGCTTCATCAGCTCACAGTTCATCCCGATCAGCTTCACCGGCAGAGCCTCCGTCAGGAACTCCTGCAGCAACGAGAGACCAGTGAGACCGGGAGAGACCAAAGAGAGACCACAGAGACCAGCAGAAAGCAGACAGGATGTGCTGAGGACCGACCTGCTCGATCTCCACGGCGTTCTTGATGATGCTGGTGACGGTTTCTGCCGACGGCTTGTTGAGCAGGTGTTTGAACATCAGACAGGCGAAGTCACAGTGCAGACCCTGAAAGCAGAAACAGACTCAAACTGGTTCATACTGGATCACCAGATGAAGCTGATCATTGATCTTTGATGGGTGATACGATGGGCGGCGCTCACCTCGTCTCTGCTGATGAGCTCGTTGGAGAAGGTCAGGCCGGGCATCAGGCCTCGCTTCTTCAGCCAGAAGATGGCGGCGAAGGAACCGGAGAAGAAGATTCCCTCCACGGCAGCGAAGGCCACCACGCGCTCTCCTGCAGGAATACAATCAATACCAGAGAAAGATCAATATCAACGCCCATCGATCGGGAACGGGGACGTCACGCGGGGTCACGCTCAGTCCGCTTACCGTAGTTGGCGTTCTTGTTGCCGATCCAGTTGATGGCCCAGTCCGCCTTCTTCTTCACGCACTGCAGAGTCTCGATGGCGTTGAACAGGTATTCTCTGTGGGTCATTAAACACACCGTCAGAGCCCGGCCACAGACCAGCAGAGCCCGGCCACAGACCAGCAGAGCCCGGCCACAGACCAGCAGAGCCCGGCCACAGACCAGCAGAGCCCGGCCACAGACCAGCAGAGCCCGCCTCACCTCTCTTTGGGGTCCTTGATGTAGGTGTCGATGAGGAGGCTGTACATCTCTGAGTGGATGTTCTCCATGGCGATCTGGAAACCGTAGAAACACCTGGCCTCCGTCACCTGCACTTCCTGTGTGAAGCGCTCCACCTGGTGGTCACAGAGAAAACGTCAATGTTTAATCCCTCAAAAGAAAAATGATTATTTTCATCACAGATTCTTCGTTTGAGTCTTTTATTACAAATATCTGAAGGCTGCAGATTCTCAACATGAGACTTTGATTCTTTTGAGATGATAAAATAATTATTAACATGACAGAAGTCAAACGAGGACGTCGGCTTTTGCTACATGAGACAAACTAATATTTCTTTTAGTGAAGTTTTACGGATCGTGTGAATTATTAACCAGATTGATCGTACGGTGTGATCGGACCTGCCTGAAGTTCGATCTGATCAAACTGCCAGCTGACGTCGATGTAAATCATTTAGCGTGTCGCCTTGAAGACAAAAACAGGCAGGAAATAAACAGCGCGTCGACGCGGGGGCGTCCTCACCAGATTCTCGTTGACGATGCCGTCGCTGGCGGCGAAGAAAGCCAACACGTGAGAGATGAAGTACCTCTCCTCGTCCTTCAGAGACTCCCAGTGCTGCAGGTCTTTGGACAGATCCACCTGAACAGAGCAGACGTTAAAACCACGGACAGCCAGAGGGCGGCATCACGTGCTCAGAAGCTTTTACATTCAGACAGTTTGAACTGAAGGACTCGTCTCTGAGAGCACAGCGAGTCCTGCTAAACTCACAGCTCTTTAAAAAACACTCAATACTGCTTTGTTCTTTACTTTTAGATTAAAGTGTGGGATTACCTGCTAATCTCTTATTTTACAATCTGTATTCTCTCTTTTTAGTAACACGTTCTTCTCATCTTATTCTACGATTGTAATTCCTGTTTTATCTTCTCACGTTTCTATAAATGTAAAACCTTCTTATCTCGTGTTTTTCTCACGATGACCTCCTGCTTGTTTTACTTTTGATGCTTCTGTCTGCGGTTTGAAACGTGCTCTCTAAATAAAGCCGATCAAATCAAAGATCAATGGATCGACGTACCTCCTCGGCCGTCCAGAAAGACGCCTCGGCCTTCTTGTACATCTGCCAGATGTCGTGGTATTGGATGGGGAAGATGACGAAGCGACGAGGGTTTTCCTTCAGCAGCGGCTCCTCTTCCTCGCTGCTGCTCTTCTTCACGGCTTTGGGCTGAAACACAAAATAAAACAAGCGTCAGTCCACGTTTACGGACCGCCGATGACGTTTTAAAGTCACTTTATTGATCGAGGATCAATCACAGCTCCGGTTTTAGATAACTTATATCCCCGTCATACAAACTGAATCCAACTAAACAGTCTGCAGACGTTTCTCTGGTCAACAGCGACTGCTATTCATCACGCTGTGCAGACCAAACTATCCATACTCTACAGATGGATCAATAACAAAACTGATCACTGTGTGCAGCCTGACTTAAAAACATTATAATCTATAAACGATAATCAGCATCATGACAGAGTCTGATAATAACCAAAGATCAATAGAAAAGCAGACTTTTGTTTCAAGTCTATGAACTTTAAAAACTCTCTGATCAGTTAATCAATAAACAGCCAATAAGAGCAGTTAATATTGATGAGGCTGATGTGAGCAGCCGATCGATCATTATATTGATGAGGCTGATGTGAGCAGCCGATCGATCATTATATTGATGAGGCTGATGTGAGCAGCCGATCGATCATTATATTGATGAGGCTGATGTGAGCAGCTGATCGATTATTTGGCGCCAGAAAGACATTTTAGGCGCCACACGGGCCAACAAACAGCCCAAAGTGTTGATCGCAGAGTCTGATCAGAAAGCGATCTGCTGATCAGTGATCGATACAAAGTGCGGAAGCTTCCAGCACATCTGGACTCACCGCCGGCTCGTCGAAGATTTTCCGCGCCGTTTTCGAGGCCAGGATGCGGGTCGCGTTCAGGCTCGGCGGCTGGAAGAGAAAAGACAAAATGTCGTCAGAGAACAAACAACACGTCGGATTAAAATCTGCGCGTGCGGCGGATTAACGCGTTTCATCTGAGATCCAGATTAACCGAGCCGAGGCGGCAGGAAGCGTCGGGCCCGAGCTTTACTGTGAAAGAGCGGCTTTATTGTGAAAGTCTCACCGTGTTCTCTTTGTCCAGCGACATGTTGCTGATCTGAGCGCGCAGGCTGCTCTCGGTGCGGACGGAGAGCGGAGAGCGGGCGGACATCTTCACTTTCTCCCTTCACAAACACGCAGAGTGCGCAAACAAACACGCAAAGTGCGCAAACAAACACACAAGTGCGCAAACAAACACGCAAAGTGCGCAAACAAACACGCAAAGTGCGCAAACAAACACGCAAACAAACACACAAAGTGCGCAAACAAACACGCAAAGTGCGCAAACAAACACACAGAGTGCGCAAAGCAAAACTTGGAGGCAAAAACGCGCGCGAGCAGCGACACTGGAGCGGCCGCTGCTGTCCGCGAGCCTTTTTATTGAAATGTTGGCGCTAGAACGCGGCCGGCCAATAGGAGCGCAGCTCGAGGCGGCTCTTTAAACTGACGCCGCGCCGGAGCCAATCGGGAGCAGAGCCGCGGTCACGTGCCGCCCGGACAGCTGCGCGAGATTCAAACGTCTTTGTCCGCGAGGAGTTACAAAACTGCGCGAGAGCCACGTTACAAAACCGCTAAAATGAGTTTACGAAACAAAAACTAAACGCGCAGATATTTTCTGTCCTCACTGAAAATAAAATAAAAACTAAACGCGCAGATATTTTCTGTTCTCACTGAAAATAAAATAAAAACTAAACGCGCAGATATTTTCTGTTTTCACTGAAAATAAAATAAAAACTAAACGCGCAGATATTTTCTGTCCTCACTGAAAATAAAATAAAAACTAAACGCGCAGATATTTTCTGTCCTCACTGAAAATAAAATAAAAACTAAACGCGCAGATATTTTCTGTTTTCACTGAAAATAAAATAAAAACTAAACGCGCAGATATTTTCTGTTTTCACTGAAAATAAAATAAAAACTAAACGCGCAGATATTTTCTGTTCTCACTGAAAATAAAATAAAAACTAAACGCGCAGATATTTTCTGTTTTCACTGAAAATAAAATAAAAACTAAACGCGCAGATATTTTCTGTTTTCACTGAAAATAAAATAAAAACTAAACGCGCAGATATTTTCTGTCCTCACTGAAAATAAAATAAAAACTAAACGCGCAGATATTTTCTGTCCTCACTGAAAATAAAATAAAAACTAAACGCGCAGATATTTTCTGTCCTCACTGAAAATAAAATAAAAACTAAACGCGCAGATATTTTCTGTTCTCTGTTAAAGTGCTGCTGAAACATGAAGATGAACTGAGGCTGAAAGAGTTCAAATAAAACGAGCAACTGAAGAATGAACGTGAACAATGAATGTGAATAATTGATTGTTAGAGCGCTGTTTGCTTACAATTTCAATAATGTGTATTAATAATAATATTATTATTAAGAATAATATTAATAATAAGAGTAATAATGATGATATCCTGTGTCCACTGTCAAACCGGACGGTGTAAGTCGATCTCATGTCTGTTTCTGTAGCTCTTATTCATAAATAAATGTCTGTTTTCATGTAAAGTTTAATAAATTTGAATATTAAATGAGTATTTTTAACTGTAGTTTCCCGCTGGCGCGCTTTTTCTTGTTTATCTTGAGGCGTTGTCATCTCGACAATTTCGCGCCAAAATAATAATTTTCCTTTTTCTAACTCCGCAGTATGTTTATATTGATTTGTTCAGACATATCTTCTGTCCTGTGTGAAGGTTTAATCTAAGAAACAGTGAAATCTTCAGACGACCCCTCCTGTCACAGTAAAACAAATAAACCGAGGCAAACACGGAACCGGATGGACGTCACACCTGTTCAGGTGTCTGTGGAGGAAACGTGTCGGCTTCATGTTCTCCTCCAATTTCTGATCATCTTCGGATCAATACAGACATTTAATCCCTGCAGATAAAGTTGACCCAGCAACTGTTTCCAGGTTGAAGCGAGAGCTCTGATTGGCTGTTTGGGAAGTAACGTCACACCCTGTGCAGCTACGTCACAGCCAGAGTCGCCCCCTAGTGGCCGGGATGACCTCATCACAACAAACCAGAATCTGGATCAGAAGTTTGATCAGGTTTATTTCCAAGTAGGTTTTTACATAAAAACAATTTATCTTGATATGATGGTGCAAAAATATAAACATAGTAAGCAGGAACATATTATAAGTGTTGAAAGTTTAAATAAATTAATCATCAGAATCAGAACACTTTATTTATTCCAGGCGGGAATTTGGTAAATATAAAACATACTAAATAAAATAGACATCATTATCAAGAATATATTGGTTAAATGGGAAAACTGTACAGGTTGTGCAGGAATGTGCAAAAATGTTTTCTGTGAATGTGCAAAAGTTTTCTGTTTAAAGAAAATTTGCAAAGATTCAGTCAGAAAGATGTACGTTAAAAAAGTCAATCCTACACAGTCTGTACAGTTTCAGTCATACTGCACATAATGTCTTTATTTTATATTTGATAATACTACTGTATACTTTATAATATTGTCCATTTCATATTTAATATATATTTCTGACTTGTAGTACTAGGTTTCATTCTGGTATTTTTCTACTTACTATGTTTGTACTTTTTGCACCAACATATCAGGACAAATTTCTTCAGTGGGAAAATCTTCTTGGCAATAAACCTGATTCCGATGCAGCATTTAATGAACTACAAAATAATTTCTTACATGTATTCTGTAGTAAAATATTATCATATCGAACCTGATTTATTCCCTCATGTTTTTAACAACAAAGAGACTCTTATTTCCTAAAAAATGTTTTATTGAAATCCACATTTGTTAGCATAACAGCTGGAGGTGGAGGAGAAATTTGTGGCACAAAAACACAATCTGTGAAGATGTTTTTGTCTTTATTATTAAACTGAATGCAAAATGGCACACAGGGGCGTTATCAATCGTCCAATCAGCAGCCTGACTGGATGTCAATGTCCGTTACTAAGATACATCATCACCAGAGTGAAGACAACATGACGAGTGATTCACAAAGTCTCTCCGACATCACCATTCACCTCTGCTGCCTTAAAGCTGCACCAAGGCTTTACGCCTACAGTTCCCAGAAGGCAGTTCAGAAAAAGTTCATATCCAGCGTTTTGTCCCTGCAGTGAGTCAAAAAATCAACATGCTGATCAGTTTCAGTTCATGTGAGCGACATGATTCACTGCTGGGAGATCACAGAGATCTTATATTAAAGTACATCAAATAAAAAATAAGGCATTTATTGTTTTGAATGAAATCTCACATCACTGACAGTTGCTACGGAGTTTTTGACCTTTTTAATAACACACAGAAATTTAATACCTGGAACACCAGGAGCCACAATAAGACACGAATTTATGGATATTTATACCACGTTTCCTTCTTGGTGATATAATTAATCCGTTAATGTGATCTGGACCAGTGGGAGGGATTAACCAATTAAAACATCATTAATCTAACTGTTAAAATGGACACTTGCTCATTATCAGTCAGTTCAGTGGCTAACAGCTGTTTCAGCATGATCAGGGACCAGGTCCCTGTAGTGGACCGGGTCCCTGTAGTGGATCAGTTTGTACGGTAAAACTGTCAGGACAGCTTGTTATTGGATGAGAACATTTTGCGTGTTCACTTCCTGTTTAGGTGAATCCACGAGCCGACAGTCTTCGGGTCTCTGAGCAGGTGAATCCAGCTGAGCACAAACCGATGAACTGGGATCAGACGTGTTTTTAGAAACTCAGTCCTGCTTCGTGTTTTTGTCTCCAGAATTGAATGAAGACCTGAAACTCCACAGAAACACTGAAAACAACCAAGACGCTTCAATCGATCACTTGATTTGTAAAAAAAAAAAAACAAAGTCTGACTTTGGTCCTGGCCCGGCTGTAGGCGGACGTCTGTTTGGCACCAGAGGAGCTTATTCTGGATCAAATGTTTGTTTTCAGCAGGACACTGATCTGACTTCATCAGGAGGGACGTGAAGGTCAAACACAAACTGCAGTTTGTTCCTCGTTTCTTCTCTGGACGTCGTCGTCTCCGTTAGTTTGGTTTTCACCTGTGAGTCCACTGAGTGTTTTATTTATAGAAACAGGACTTTATTAATATCTCACATAGCTGAAAGTGCTGAGCTGTCATTTATGTCTGCAGATCAGTAAAATGTTTTTTAACGACACCTTGAAGACATGATGAGGCGATTACAGGAGGAAGAAAAAGATAAAATCACTTTACATGTAAACAGACGGGATTAAAGATTCATTTCTTCCATTTTCCTGATGTATTTGTGTTTCTATTCTTATAACCTGACCTGCTCTAAAACACCATCATTAAGGTTTCGTACGTTTCAGAGCCGTCTGTCTCCTCTTTCTTCTCTTTTGGGCTCCTGGCAGTTTTACACTTTGACAAACTGTTTGTGCTGAAATAAAGGAGCGTACATGTGGGGAGACTTTAAACCAGCAGACCCAGTGTTTGTTTGCTGGTGAGACTCTTATTAAATGTAATCCTGCAGCTGTTTACTCGAGTATTTCCATTTATGAGACTTTCTGCTTTGTCAATATTGTTCTTTTTCCTTCACTACATATCTGACTGGCAGTTAAACGACTTGACAGACTCTGTCAGTCAGGCTGTTTTTGACGTTTCCACTCAGGTTGTTTTAACAACAAACGAAGAAGCTCAGGTGGAAACGAGGATCGAACTCAAAGGCGCCTGAAGAAGCGAGCGCGGGTCAAACGGAGGTCAAATGAAGGACCGTGGTCGGTTTGGTTCAGACGGAGCTGAGTTTCACCAGCCCTCGGACCGAGTCCTCGTGCAGAGCGTCCTGGCTGGCGGGGTCGTACAGGGCGGCGGGGGTGGGCACGGCCGGGTGTGGGTGGAGGTGCAGGTGGGCGGGGCAGGGCAGAGCACCCTGCGGCGTGGAGCAGGGCGTCTCCTCCGGGCTGACGAAGTGGTGATGGTGATGGTGGTGATGGTGGAGGTGGTGGTGGCAGTGGGAGTCGGCAGCGGCGTCCCTCAGGGTCAGGACGTCGCCCCCGCAGGACGGCAGGGACGGCTGGGAGGGGGCCAGGTAGGCGCAGGGCCCCCCCAGGGTGATGGTCTTACCCGGCAGAGGGGCCAGGACGACGGGGTCGCTGTGCAGCAGAGGGGTGGCTGCTGCCTGCAGGACGAACTTGGTGCTCTGGATGCACTGATCCTGATCACACTGAGGGAGGAAGGACAGACTCTTCATCACCAGAAAATATTCACTTTAAAATATCCTGAAATAAAGTGTCAATGTAAAGATCTGTTATATTTTTAAAACAAAGTGACTCGAGCAGAGAAACAGACTGTAATCGACTGAATTAAATAAACACATTGATTTAATGTCGATCTGATCACTGAACACGTCCTGATTGTTTATATAATCATGTCAGTATTGATCATCCTACCATGTGACTGTGGAGCCGCGTGGAGGCGTAGCCGCCGCCGGCAGACCCGTTGGACTGAGAGACAATCTGCGGTGTGTCAGACTGGATCAGACCTCTCCTGTCAATCAAACTGGGACACGAACAAACAGAAGAAAAGCTTCACTGACACAATGTCCCGATAAAACATCAGAGAAAGTCACTGAGATGTTTGCTCTTTGCTGTTTCGTGGTCAGTCTCAGGAAGTCTCATCAGCTTCACATTTTGATGTTTTCTGTTTTAAAGTGGGGATTTTTTTAAGCTGTTTGATGGATTATATAATCTGTGAAGGTGTGAAAGTGTTCTTCTCCTCAGGAGGAGCAGGACAAGTGTGACAGCTCGTTTTGTTCATTCAAGGCTACTGACAGTTAAAATGAATCAGTTCATGTACGAACCAAGCAGAACTCAGACAGGATTTTAATTTACGTCCACGTCTTAAATAACTTCACTCCTCTTTTCATGTGTGTTTGTGAAGATGGAGCTCACCACCTGTCGAGGTGTCAGCAGGAGGAACCAACATGTTAATAAGCTGTCAAACACACACACACACACACGGTCTAACTGGCAGACTGTGTAATAAATCAGCGTCCATATGTTCAGTCCTGACAAACAAACATCTCCTCTCTCATCAGTCAGATCTTCTTCCTCCGCTGACACACGCTCTTATTTTGAAAATCCATCTCTCTGATATCCTCCCCAAGGCAGCAGCTCACTCTCATCAGCATCATCATTTCCCAGATGACTGAAGTGTTTTGTCTTCTGTGTCAGAGACCTCTGGTCAACCTGCCAGCCTGCATCAATCAATCAATCAATAATGGATAATCAAACAACTGGTTTCTCTGTTTGTCAGGTCTGGACTCAGCTGGCTGGAAGCCGATCAGAGACACGAGCCTGTTTTGACCTCAGGACGAACATTTTATATATATATATATGTACACTAACATGGCCATAAGTATGTGGACACCAGAGGAGTAACAACACATTAATGTAAACAGTGTCACATCTGCAGCTGTCCACATACTTTTGGCACGAAGTCTCAGTGCTCAGTACTCCTCATTTAATGTTTATTTAAGTCTGAGTGAGCTGGCAGAGTCTCAGGTCTGCAGCTACATTTCGATGATATACGACAGCGACGCCGAATCTGAAACTGAAGCACAAAATAAATAACAACACTTCAACAACACTGCTCTGTTAAAGAGAACTGATGAGCCAGTCGATCACACTGACGTCACAGGATGAGTGACAACTTCAACCTGCTGGTGGCGCCGCAGAAAATCTAATTAGTTTAGAGAAACGATCCAATCGGGAGCTTGTAGGCGGGACTAACAATGAGGATGCCATCTTCCTATATGATCGACTGAACATGACGTCAACGGGACTGCTGATTGGTTAGAGTTTAGTCCAGATCTTCAGAGTTTAGTCTGCTCTTGAGTTAAATCCTGATTCAGTCCAGAATTTAGTTTAGTCCAGAGTTTAATCCCGATTTTAATCCTGATTTAGTCCATTGTTTAGTCTATTACTTAGTCCAGAGTTTAATCTGGTCCAGAGTTGAGTCCTGGGTGCTGCGGAGGTTTCTAACTGACCTGGGGGGCAGGGGTCCACACAGAGCTGCACAGCAGTTGGTCAGGATGTTTCCGTAGCTGTAGGGGTTGTAATTATCTTTCCCTCGCTTGGTGGACCAGGAGCCTTTAATCTGGACCAGAACCAGACCGGGACAGAAACAGAGAGAAGTACAGTTCATCAACAGATATAAAGACCAGATCAGATCAGTCATTCTGTCTGTGGTGGGTGATAAACAGGGGTCCGCCTGGAGGTCCTTGGACCACGGTTTGGGCTCGGTCTACTCACATCCTCGTTGGTAGTCTGGTTGGAGCTGATCAGGTACGTGTGGAACCCCGACAGACCGACAATCGACCAGATGGAGAAGAAACACACCACCACCTCCAGGACGGTGCAGCTCAGAGTCAAGGACAAACTTTACACACCTGACACCTGCTGGACTGGACAGGATGCCGAGCTCCAACTTTACTGCTGCAAGGAGGCGTCTTCTAGAAATCCTGATCATCACTGAATACATTTTAAATTCATAAACAACATGTGAGTTTTTCAATGTGTCCTAACGCTGTAAATGTCATTTCTGAGGGGTTATTTTATCTTAAATAGGTGCACTGACTGTATTTCTCTCCTAGAGGGCACCATGAAATGAACCTTGAGTCTTTGCTGAGCTTCAGATGATCATTTTTGTATTCATACGAGGAATCTTTCTGTTGCAACGAGTTTTCAGTGACATTCTCAAAGGCAGAATACCAAAAATGACTCATGATGATTCATGGCAGGAAACTCTGGCTTCGTCAATCGTTATTTCTTCTTCACAGTATTTTACTTCAGTGTGAATATTATGATGTTTATGTGGGAGCTCAAGAGCAAACCAACAGACGAAGCCGGCTGAGCTGAATGTAAATGAGTGTGTGACGGAGGCAGAGTTTGACCTTGGCAATGCATTATGGGTCGTATTGACCTGTGGTTGGTGACTACATCAGAGCCATTGATTTATCACCAACACACAAACACATAATATGAACCTACAGAGGGAGAGCGGGGGAGTGTATGGAGGGTAATTAGTGCCAGGATGAGTGCACAGTGATATGAAGACAAACACGACTGTAAACATTATTTAAGTGATTAAAACAGTGAAAGGATATCTGGCCGGACTGTCTTTGAGCGCGCTCAGGAAACCCGTCCTGTTCGACCCTGCAGAGAGGAGAGAGAGTGTTATTCACATTTAAAAAAGAAAAATACTCATTTGCACCTCGGGGGGTTGGGGGGTGAACATCTGGACTAAACTGCAGAAAGTCAACTAGTTTTTAAAATTCAACCCAAAAGAAGAATAAAATAAAAAACTGAAAACAAACAAAGTGGAGAATCCAAAAACTTCCTGAGTTACATCTGATGAGCGTTTCTCTCCTGATGGATCCCAACAACAACATGTCGCTGTTTGGACCTTTGCATCCGTCGGCTTCTGAAAATCTTTTAACTTCCTTCTTTTTCACACAAAAAAAATCATTTTCCCTCTGAGATGATAAAAGAAACTTAAATAATTTAGAAGAACCAGCACAAAAGAACTCACATTAAAATAGAAGAAAAATGACCCACATACAGATTCAAATCAGAGCAGGTGATGTTTAACAGCTTCCCTGCTGAATGGAGCTGAACTTATATACCATTATATTATACTGAATATATATTATAATATTATACTGTATATTTATAAAACTGGATTCACTGCAGCAGAGTCTGACAGGTTTCTGTTGGTGGTCCAAAACCTCCCCACAAGAGTAAAAACTCTGCGAGCAGCAAAGCTTCCAATAATGATCTGAAGCCAACGGCGTTACGCATCTAAATTTACATCCTGTAGATCAAAGTTACAACGCTCTGCTGGATCTTTTTATAGCTCCGCTGCTAAAAACAGAAAACAAGCAGCGTAGTGTTGAGAAGAGACACAAGTTCGTCCCAGACAGTCTGCTGGTTGTTAGAGTCTGAATGTGAAGCCGCCCGAGGCTTCAGTCTCTCCAGTTTGGACCTGCAGAGCAGCAAAACAACATCAGCAGCGTGAACGCAGAGAATCAGGTCAACAAGGCGTGACGGGGAACAACCAGGCGGCCGGTCTGAGCCACAAACACAAAATCAACCATCACTTTAAAGTTCCTTCAGGTCAGGATTCACTTCACTGATATGAAAGTCTAACTGCAGGAGAAATAATCCAACATTTAGTGAACATTAAAGATCCAAAAAGAGCTGATTAAAGAAAATATTCTAAAAACAGATGTTCTTTAAACTGAAAAATGTGCAGTAGAGGTGGAGAGTTTTTTCAGCCTGACAGAAGGAGTTTAATAAAACAGGATGATGAATAGCTACAATAAATAAGATCAGCTGATCACAGAGATTTCATTGAAATAAACTGATTTTTCCATCTGTTGGTGTAAACGGAGACCTCACTCAGAGTCGGACGGCCCATCAGTCAGCAGGGTTCGGTGTGTGAACAGTCGCAGTCATACAAGTTAATGAACTGCTGGCGGTCTGATCGATCAGTGACAGGAAACAGGATCGTGCTGCCGCCTCAACCTCGCTCTGACAGCCTGTCAATCACAGGGTGGTGGGCGGGGCAGAGGAGGATAGATGTCTCGTCCATTAAACCGATGAGAAGCTGCTGCAGAGCTGCAACACCTCAGATCAGAGCGACCGGGCACCGTTTTTATCAAACAGAGCGGAAAGTTTCACCTTCACAGCATCCTGTCTTCCAGGAAATGACAGAATGGCTGATACTCATTAGAGGACAAAGACTGAGGAGTCCTTCATTAAGGCTTACTGAGATACTGCAGATGTTTCTATTATTTTGTCCATCCTATTCACATGAAGAAATAGTGACTTTTTAAAAAATCCAATTAAATCCTTGTTAAACCATGTGAAGTACTTTCATCTTTGTTTTAAAAAGTGCTGTAAAAATAAAGTTTATTATTAAATGTTAATGTTAAAGTAATCTTTGGACTGACTTTGTGTAAAAGAGTTCAAATGCCCTGCAGGAGATCAATGAACTAGATTTGTTCGTCAATTCATCAATCAAAAACTGATCAATATCATCTTTTACGTGGTTTCACTTTGTGAGGATTTGCTGCTTTTCTGTTTCATAAAATTGTAAAATTATTTTCCTTTAGTTTTTGTTAATTCATTAGAGTAAATAAAAAAACTTTTTTTTAACATTCATTTAAAAATCATTAACATTTTAGAAACGACATGATGAAAAAACAACAAGCAGAATGGCCGATACTGTGAACTTAAACAGTAGTTAAACGACTGGACCGACAACGTCAGTAGTTAAAGTCCATAAAGTAAAGTCCTGTAAAGTCAGTAAAGTAAAGTTAAAGTCCATAAAGTAAAGTCCAGTAAAGTGGAGTTAAAGTGAGTCCTGCTCAGTAAAGTGGAGTTAAAGTCCATAAAGTAAAGTCCTGCTCAGTAAAGTGGTTAAAGTCCATAAAGTAAAGTCCATAAGTGGAGTTAAAGTCCATAAAGTAAATTCCTAAAGTGTCCTGTGTCAGTAAAGTGGAGTTAAAGTCCATAAAGTAAAGTCTGTGTCAGTAAAGTGGAGTTAAAGTCCATAAAGTAAAGTCCTGTCAGTAAAGTGGAGTTAAAGTCCATAATCCATAAAGTCCTGTGTCAGTAAAGTGGAGTTAAAGTCCATAAAGTAAAGTCCAGTAAAGTCCTGTGTCAGTAAAGTGGAGTAAAGTAAAGTAAAGTCCAGTAAAGTGGAGTTAAAGATAAAGTAAAGTCCTGCTCAGTAAAGTTAGGAGAGTTAGAAGAGTTTCTGATTCATTTTCTGTTAATCAGCTAATTGATTAATTAACTGTTGTGGTTTAATTTATAACTAAACAGATTTTAAAAACTCTTCTGAATCTGTCAGATGACTAAAGCTGTCAGAGAAATATGAAGTAAAAACTACAGTATTTCACTCTGAGATGCAGTGAAGTCAATAAGATAAGAAAATACTAAAGTAAAGTACACGTACCTCTAATGTGAAAAAAATATTTCCAGACACTTTTCTTTCTCAGCATTATTCAGATACAGCACAATGACTGAAATCATTCAAAGGAGAAGCAGAAAATGTTTTACAGGAAAAATGACAATAATCAGAATCAATCAGCTAATTGATTAACAGACTGATGGTTTCTGCACTTGTATAAAGTGTCGGTGACTCATTTATCACAAAATGTACTTGAGTGCAGCAGCTGAAATCAGCGAGTGAATCACAGCAGGAAGTGTGTGTGTGTGTGTGTGTGTGTGTGTGTGTGTGTGTGTGTGTGGGCGGTGTTACTCACTGAGGATGACGTGTGTGATGTGACGAAGGCGAAGATGAAGATGGTGAGGAAGGAGAGCGAGAGGATGAACAGGTAGAAGAAGCGATAGTTCCTCCGTCCGACACAGTTCCCGACCCACGGACAGTGATGGTCGAATCGCTCTGAAAACACACAACTGTTTACCTGAAGGAAAATAAACACGCTACAGAAATACTCGATTACAAGTCCTGAGCGGAAGTATTTGCAGCAAAAAGTACCAAAAGAAGAAGACTGAGATTATTGTTAGTCCTGATTTTATATTAAAGTTTAATGTTGAAGACGGCCATTTTAAATACACACTGTTCTTAAAAAGTAAAAATCACTCAGACACAACTCACACTCGCTGTATATAATCTATATAATCTGTATAATCTATATAATCTAAATAATCTGTATAATCTATATAATCTGTATAATCTACATAATCTATATCTGTATAATCTATATAATCTAAATAATCTGTATAATCTATATAATCTGTATAATCTACATAATCTATATCTGTATAATCTATATAATCTATATCTGTATAATCTATATAATCTGTATAATCTATATAATCTGTATAATCTATATAATCTAAATAATCTGTATAATCTATATAATCTATATCTGTATAATCTATATAATCTGTATAATCTATATAATCTATATCCGTATAATCTATATAATCTGTATAATCTATATCTGTATAATCTGTATAATCTGTATAATCTATATACTGTTACATTCCTCTGCCTCGTGTATATGAAGCGTCCTGCTGCAGTAATCACGTTTCAGCCTCCTTTTCTCTGTCATCTTATCGTCGGTTGTTACTGTTTTCCTGTAAGTGTGCATTTACAGTATATATATTATCTTTTATAGATTTATATATTTATATATATTATAGATTTGTAATTTATATAGATTTATACTTGTACACAGTGCTTTCATGGATATTTTCACCCTGTTGTCTTTATTTTCAACTGTTTGTTTATTTACAGTGAGAGTTGTGTTCATACCTGATCAATAAAGCTGATCAATAAAGACATAATCTGCTGAGGAGTTTTCATGTTTTATATCAAATATCTTATCTATAGAAGAAGTATTGATCCTTGGACTGACCGACACAGTTGTCACACAGGCTGCAGTGCGATGCTCGCGGCGGCCTGAAGATTTTACAGGTGAAGCAATATTTCAGTTTGACCGTCTGTCCGTTGATCAGGACTTCTCGAGTGCGAGGGGGCGGCCGGGAGCAGCCGGCAGAGTCTGAGGACACACAAACAACAAACAACAAAGCACAAACAGTAAACAACAAACAATAAACAATAGAAAATAAACAACACTTGGCGTGTTTTTCCCTCGATGAAAACAAACTACTGAAAGTGGAAAGTGTAGAAATACTTCAGACATGTCCTAAACAGGCCACCGTACAGATCATGACATCATCAACATGACATCATCTCAGACCTTCACTGTTATTGATCAATTACCCACTGACATCACCAATAACAGACTGACATCACCAATAACAGACTGATATATCACATCTGTAACTGTGGATTGAATTCTCTGATGATACTCACTTATTGATCAGTACCAATATAATAATAATATTATATATAATCGAAGTAAACGTTCTTCTTCCACCAGATACATCTGTACTGATAAATCATTATTGATAAATGATAACTGATAAACCTGTACTGATACAGGAGCTGATACTGCTGTTGACGCACACACACACACTTACACACACACACACACACACACACACACACGTTGGGACACTCTGGTGTCTCAGACAGGAAGTGAGCAAACAAAAATAATAAGAAGTTTCCAAAAACAAACCAGAAACTTCGACACTCAGTTTCTGTGGAAACAACGATTTCTCCCTGAGAGACATTTAGACAGAATAGACGACATGTGACTGAACACACACACACACACATCTGTACACGCAGACACACATCTAAATGTTTGCGTGCATCTCCATGGTTACCGATTTGCCTCTCCAGGTCGGCGGCCTCGTCCGGCGTGGCTCGCGGCAGGACGCCAGGGTCGCTGAAGCTCGCCCTGAACAGCATCCCCATCACGAAGACGAAGAGCACGCCGCCGACCGCCGGGATGGCCGGGCTCAGGTTGGACGCCAGGAAGGGACAGCTGAGGACACAAAGACTCAGCCAATCACAGGAGGCCGCTGTGAAACAACAAACACACCCGAGGACAGAAACAAACACACACTTCCTGTTCCCAGATTGAAAGTAAACTTTTCCTTTGAA